>JASDQU010101768.1:39389-59927 GCA_032191745.1 Picea mariana | reverse complement strand
ATTTACCTCAAAGTGATCCCCATAATACGATCCGACCACCACAATCAGTTAAACCACGGAGGGTTAGTCCCCGTAGCTCACCCAAATGCGACCTCATGCGTAACCCCTGTGTGAGAGGGGGATCCCAGGCAGACTTATACGATAACTGGATTTACTCTCCCTAACTTAGGATGCTACTGTTGGTTTTAGAAACTTTGGAGAGTTATTCTAACATCCCTAATCCAAAGTACTAAGCCTATTCTACTATTGGTGGAGGATCCTAGAAAACAAAAAGTTCTAGATAACTTTTAATTTAGCATTGATTTTAATAGCTGTTCTTTACGCAAAGGGGTGCATGGAAGTGAAACAAATGGAATTATGACTCAGACCTAAAGAATGCATCAAATATGATAAGCAATCATTTCCTTTCGATGAATATCTATCTAAGAGAGAGAGAAAGTTCTTTCACTAATCAAGCACGAATGATGAATGCCCTCAAACGATTTTTTTCTCAATCAAATCCTAATGTAATGAAAAAACTTTTAAATACCTTCTAATATGCACAATCAATCATAAAGATGTCTTTTATTGTTTGCGTATGAATGGTGCTTAATACAACACAATGCTCGTTTTGCTAATTATCTTTCTTTGTATGAATGAAAACCAAACTAGCACAAGCAAAAGTCACACAAACAATACACCCTTTCGTAGAAATCGAAACGAAAAAGCGAAAGAAAAGAAACAATCAGAGAGAAAAACAAACTTCACGCCCAAAAACAAAAGTTGAAGAACAGATGATCTCGACTGAAATTAAGACAAAAGAGGTCTGTAGGCCTTTGATGACCTTCACCAGGGTTTTTACTCAACTGATGAGGAGAGAAAAACAATGCATGGGTTTCAAGCTTCACTCAACAGGAAAAACTCAATGAAAATAGTGAAGAAGGCTACAAGATCCAACTAACAAGATGTTTGTTCTTCAAAACATAGATGTCAAAGATGAAAGGGAAGAAACATTGACTCACAAGGCTACTTAGCAGTGGAGACACAGAGGAAAAATCCTAGAAAAATCAATTCTGGAGGGTTTTTTGAGCCAAAGAGGGCTGGCRCTCTGTTGCCAAAGGAAAGGAGCRTTATAGCACTCTGGTCAAAGCTATGGAGGAGCACTGGCTCTTTGTTAACACTAGGACAGGGGCGCCAGGGTCTAAAACTCCCAAAAAATGTCAAAAAATCAAAAAATTGCAATTCGATTCCGACACTTATGCTGAGTGTGATGGGGTAAGGAGCCAATAAGCTCATTAAACCAAACAAAAGAGCAGTGAACCAGGTCTGAAACAATCAAGGGATAGAACAAGGTTAATGAGGATAAATCGAAACAAGAGGTTTCGATTTGAGGCTATCTCCCCAGTGGAGTTGCCAGTTTCTATTGTAGGAAAATCTCCCTGCGGACAGGTAGATCGCCTCTAAGAGCTTGGCCCTAACTCTAGACAGAAAATGCTTAACATGGACACTGACTTCCTTTCAAATCTATCTAAACTAACACATGAGAAGGAAGGATGACAGAAGTACCTTTTATCGACGTTTGTCCCCGCACGCTCCGAGTTGCGTTCCAATCCTTTGCTCCTTGCTGAGTTCTGTGGAAAAAACAAGATACGACCTCTTCCTACTCTATTGATATTAGCTTGAAAACAGATCTATCAATAAATTATAAGTTCATGTGACATTAGACACAAACTAGAAAGAAACAGGCCAAACGTGTCATATTGATGAAAATAACGACAACAATACTTACAATCGTAGATGCGAATGCGACAGCTTCGTCAAGTCCTCTTCGTCTAACCCTTTTCTGAAAGATCCATGACCTGGATAACAACAGCTTCACTGATCACTCTCCTTTGACTGACTGTGAGTTTCCTCCAAGATCATAAATTTCATATCTTCAGTTCTTCCCCCCTTTCCACCATCATAGAGCCTTTTTATATAGGTTAAGAGGAGATTAACCTCTCGAGTTATCTTTAGAACAAGTTGGGAACCTTCTCCTTAGATCAGGGATCTCTTGATGAAACCAAGAATTCGAGCACAACTGCCTCCTAATCTTGAAAGATCCTCCCCTTATTCTCCTCAACGGGCCAACTACTACCTCATATTAGGTAGCGCTCCCTTAGAAGGGGCATCAGAGCGTTGTAGCACTCCTTGGTAAGCTTTAGGGGAGCGCCAATGCCTTCAATATGAGCAGCGCTCCTTCAGAGGGGGCTAGGGAGCGTTATAACACTCCCTGAAGTCTTGTGGGGGAGCGTTATAACGCTCCCGGAAGTCTTGTGGGGGAGTGCCAGCGCTTCTAGGGCTGCAATAGGGGAGCGCTCCTCCTGAAAACCTTTGTTTCAGGGCTCCTTTCAGGTGTCAAGAGTTATTTGACTTCAGTAAACTAGTTCTCCTTTTTCAAATCAAGTATATGAGATGTTATAAGTGTCTCCTTAGTGTCGTTGACATGGCAGTATGTCTAAACATCATTTGCGACACTTGTGACCAACTTGCGAAAGTTGTAAGGAAGATGCGACACTTGCGACAATTGAGAGGGACATGCGACACTTATCCAGCTGAGTAATTTTGCAGTGTAACACATTCTTTCTCAACATGCTTACTAATGCACATGCATTCTATCTTTCCTATATACATTATGAATCACTTATTATTATGCTTTCCATTGCATAGTATTCTAGAATTTTTTCTATAGGTATTTGTCCTTCAATCCCTATAGATACTTGCTACCCTCCGTGCTCTCACTCTACTCATCTGTGCATTGTCGTTCCTTGAACTAAACATTTTCCATCCAATTTCCACTTGGCTATCTTGAAATTCCAACCAATATGTCTCATTGGCAGCTCTCTCCACTTAGTAATCATGTCCCAACTTTACCTTGTCAGAATCTTATAACACCTTGGAATGAGGTAGTTCATATCATTCCATCTTCTTAATTTTGTAGTATCTTCCAACCAGCTTAACTATTCTCAATATGGAATCCTTTGCCATTACTTCTAGTTATCCATTGGCTTTGTTCAATTTTTTTTTGAATGCTTCTCTTCACTTCATTGAGTGATTCCTTATGAATCCTTGCTTTGTCCACTCAATAGAAAATTTCTCCCAATGGAATGTTGCATCTCCCCATTGGCACTTTCAAAGTGAATGAACCTTCCTTATTCCATTCTTTGAATGATCCACATTTGTTCCCTGCTTCCATTATGTACTTTGATAATGGAAGTGGATTCCTTTCTCTAAATACTTTTAGCTAGAATTTATTGGTTCATGGCTTGCAACTCTTTTCCAAACATATCTATGCATACATGCATAGATTATTCACCCATCCCATGAGCCACACCTCACCTTACAATATCCTTGTCCTCTTTTGTAGCAAGCCACGATTCCATCAATACCCTTCTACATTCAAGGTTAAGGATATTTACCTAACCTCCTATGCATATTAGTTCCATTCATCTGTTGGATTACTGAGAGGGGGGGTGAATCAATAATAAAGTAATTCAATCATTTTTAACCACAAATGCACGTGTTATATCAATGTAGCATTATCATCCAATAGTTGCAGAGGAAATAAGAAATGAACAAATGAGCAATCATACACATACATAGTACACCAATGTTTTTACGTGGAAACCCAAAGTGGGAGAAAACCACAAAATGATTTTTCTTATATTTCTTTAAGAATTACATTCATTGGAAGCACCAACTTCCTTTGTTTTCTAGCTGCAATTGGAAGGAGGCTCCAACCCCCTAGTTTCTCAGGATACAACCTAAAGGAAGCTCCAACTCCCCAATTCTCTTGCTAAAACCAGAAGGAGGATACAACCCCCTAGTTTCTCAGGCTACAAATTGAAGGAATATACAACTCCCCAATTCTCTGGCTACAACCAGAAGGAGGCTCCAACCCCCTATGTTCTCCAGCTACAACTACCTGTCCTTGCCCTGTTCAACCACCCTGAAATAAAATTAGAATGATGGAATCACGGTCACACTACCACTATGAGATATACTGCTGTAAACTTGTACTAATCAACCTACACCAAACAACTTGTACCAATAACCTGAACCATGCATTAACCTGTACCTCAACCTATAGTCAACTTGTACCATAAACAAGTGCATCAACCATGCACCAACCTGTACCAAAGAACCTGTAATCAAAATGTACCATAAGCAAGTGTACCAACCATGCACCAACCTATACCTCAATCTGTACCATGAACAAGTGCATCAACCATCCACCAAACCTGTACAAATAACATGTCACAACAACCTATCCAAACAACCTATCAAAACAACCTGTCTCATCAATCTTATCAACCAAATCAGATATACTCACCAAGATCAATCACCGAGACAACTCTCAAACATGTGCATCAACCAAGAATAACACAACAACTCAAAATCATCACCAAGATCAATATGTGCTTCTAATAACATACCAATACAAATATGCTACATCATCCATAAACCATGTGTCAACAATACTACTAACAAGTTCCGGCAACCATGTACCAAGTATGTACCAATAATGTATCAACTACTCATCAATATGTACCAACATCATCAACTATACACCTCATGTATGTGCCAACTCATCAACTACTTGTCTCAACCATGTACCCAACATGTACCTCAACCAAAAGCCCTCATCAATTTCATCATCCAAATCTAATTTGTGACTTTGTAATAGACTTGGTGTATAAGATCACATACCTTCAAACCTTCCTTAACTTTAACAACAAGAGACTATCATTTTCATCAAACTTTAATTTAGTCTCACATGACTAATTTTGGATTAGTCAACAACCCCAACTTGAAATAATCATAACTATGTACCTGTAATGAATAAAGATCTAAAAATGGTACACCATGTTCTTCAGTGTCTTTTATGAAATTCCTCTAAACTTCACTACTTGGAACCTATCATAAAAGGAGTTATAGAAAAAATGGCATACCTTGTTGAATTTTGGCTTATTCTAGAGAGCGAACTTGTAGGGCGTTCCCCGCACAAAATATTTGTTGTATGGATCTTAGAATTGTACACAAAATACTAAAGATTGTAATCCAACCAATACATTTTGTCTTACTGAATTTGGATTTGTTATGAAGAAGTTATGATGTTTTTACCCGAAACACCTCTTTTAGACTAGTTTCAGGACTAGCCACAAACCCTATTTTCCATTGCGTGTAACTCCAAAAATACAACGACCCACAAGCTGAAATTTGTATCAAAACTGCTTGGATATGTTTCTTCAACGACCTCCCAATTTCATGTTCTGAATCATTCTATAAAAAAATTTATTGCGAAAATGGTGAGATGACCTGTAAATAACATACCTTAGAAAGCCTCATCAAAAGAATTTATCCTCCCTTGAATTTCAACCTTCTTTACTTCACCTTCCCTTTGAAATTCAACTTAGAAATCCTTTGGTTACCTCAGTCACTTGTAGATATTCAATATGCTCAAGTTTGATTAAAATGAGAGAGTCTTTCCTCTTATTTATACTTTCATGTAGCTTCCTCAACGGGTTACCTTTTAACCATCTTAACCCACTTTCCTTATTTTAGGGTTAACCCACTTCTAACCACTTGTAAACTTAGTAATTTATCCATTAAACTTATTATTTAAAAAAAATATTTTGTATTCACTTTGACTTATAGTATACTCATCAATTCACTTTATTATTTACCTTCTAAAATATCTTAAACCACTTTGACTACTTTGACCTTTTGGGGCTTCTAGATGACTCATGGGGGTTCTCCAACTTCACATGGCCATAAATCTCTAGCCGTGAGAAGTTATGTGACGTTCCACATACCAATGGAAATGGAATGACATGTACTATCCATATAGGTTATTCTTACCTACAAATATATAAAAAATCATAGCATTATCCATCAAACAAACTTGGGTCGATTACCCAAACCTGGGTTCTCCAACTTCTCATGGCCATAACTCTTTAACTGTGAGGAATTATGTGATGTTCCACATACCACCAGAAATGGAATGACATGTACTATCCATATAGAATAGTCTTACCTTTAAATATATTAAAACTCATACCATTATACATGAAACAACCTTAGGTCCATTACCCAAGACCTTTGTGCTACCAGAATTCTCTATCGGACTTTCTCCAAGGGTTGATATCAATCAATAAGGGTTGAAATCATTCTACAATATCACTCTCCAATCGTTGACATCAATGAAAACCAACAATCCATACCAACTGTCCATCAACCTAATCCAACTGTTTGAAAATCTCCCCCTTTGGAATTGATGGTAACACTTAGTCATGATAACATTCATTCTTATACTCCTCATAAATGTTTCTATCATTCCCCCTTTGACACCAATGGAAAAGGGTATCTCCCTTTAGGGATAATCCCCTTGACTGAAATCTCCTTGGGTATGCTCCCCCTATATACATGCCTTTGGTTTTTATTTGTGTTTATAAGCCTCGGATTACTCTCTCTCCCTTCATATGAATAATATCTCCCCCTTTTACAAAGGGTATCACTCTGAAGTCATATCACTCATTCTTCCCTTGTGACAATCGCTCCCCTTGGAAACATGCCTCTATGATCTCTCTCCAAGCATTTACCTTTGCATATGATAAATCTCTCTCCCTTTTTCATCAATGGCAAATGTATGTTTCCATCTGGGGCTTCTCCCCCTAACAAAACTCTTCCTGAAACTGATCTCCCAACCTGAATTGTTCTATCTGATCTCCCAACCTGAATTGTCCTATCTGATCTCCCAACCTGAATTGTCCTATTTATGGTGCTTCCTCGTGTACATCTAAGACATATAAGATAATAATTCAAAAGAATTTATTTTGGAGTATAAATTACTCTGAGTCTCTGGTGTAGATACTCAAAGGCTTCCCATGGAAGTGGTTTTGTAAAGATGTCTGCCACTTATTCTTTTTTCCCACATATTCAACTTTGATGTTCTTATCTATAACATGTTCCCATAGAAAGTGATACTTGATTGGAATGTGATTCATCTTGGATCGCATCATCGGGTTCTTTGAGATATTTATGGTGCTTGTATTATCACAATAGATTGGAATGGGATCATCATACTCAACCTGTATATCTGTCAGAGTTTGTTTCATCCATAGAACCTATGTACAACATCCTGCTGCTGCAATATACTTTTCCTTGGCTCTAGATAAGGATATTGATGATTTTTTCTTGCTTAGCCATGATTCTAAACACTCACCCAAGTAGAACGATGCTCCATTGGTGCTTCGTTAGTCATTAATGCAACCTACCCAATCTGCATCTGTGTAGGCAATAAGTGATAGATCCTTTCCTTTTGGATACCATAATCCAAACTCTTCTACTCCTTTGAGATATCTAAAAATCCTCTTCATTGCTAATACATGTGATTCCTTTGGTGCTTCTTGAAATCGTTCCACCTGTCCAACTGCCTACATTACATATGGTTTGGATTTTGTCACATATAGTAAGCTACCAATCATTGAACTGTATTGCCTCCGGTCTGTAGACTTTGAATCACCATCTTTGCTCAACTTGCAACTGGTTTTCATAGGAGTGGTAACTGGCTTGCAATCTTCCATTCTGAACCTCTTTAGCATTTCTCTGATATACCTAGTTTGAGAAATAAAAATTCCTTGGTTGTTTTTACATATCTGAAGACCCAGAAAGAAGGACAGTTCTCCAAGTAATGACATTTCAAATTCATTCTGCATATCCTTTGCAAATTTCTTGATGTATAGGTTGTTATCTGTGCTTCCTTTACATAGTTCATAGGGAGTTTTGTCATTGTTGTTTATGAGAATTACTATATTTTGAATGTGAACTACTGTATGCACTACATGTTTCCAAAAACCATCTGTCAATTTGGAATCCATTAGCATTGTTCCAGCCATTTCCTGTGTAATTATCATCCATTATGATAATGTTCCTTTGTCTCTGAACCACTTTCTGAACCAATCTATGAATCCATGCTCTTTTCCACTGTCATATATCTATCCAAACCTGCCTAGTGTTCTTACGAATCCATCTTTGTCCATACTGTCCAAGACTCTACTTGCACAACTGTCCATAATGATGACCCATTTATCACTATACTATCATGAAGTGTTGATTAATCTATCAAACTGTACTTCTACTAATTGACTTCTCTAGATCTGTCTTCTCAAACTCTGCAAGCTGCTCGAAGGATGGTTCTTTGGTCTGTTGTTGGGTTCTAAAGATGTCCTAAAACAACCTTAGTCTGACATTAATTTTATCAATCGAGGATTCATATTTTCTCTCAAGTTTGTCAACAAAATCTATGCAGATAAGTTGTAGAGGTTTAAATCGTGTAGATAGTTTGTTTACAGTAAATCTGGATTCATCGAAATTATTGTAAAAAGCAAGATCTTCACACACTAACTACAAAATCCGAAATTCATAATTCAATCAACAAGAAATATATTATGAGAAATAACACACCATGAAAAGAAACATCAATTAATTAATGAACTCATTCATCTAACCAGGAAACAACAATTTAATCTACAAAAATGCTAATGAATCAATCTCTCAAAGAACAATGATTAATTAACCTATTTGAAAGGAACAACGATCTATTGAGATTTAAGAAGGAAAAACAAATGTGAAATTAATGAAAGGAACAAAAAATGCAAACTTAATGAAAGGAACAACAAATGAAAACTTAATGAAAAGAATCAACAAGCGATAAATTGACAGCAATCGGTAATGGAACAACAATCGATAATTTCCAAATAGAACATCTACCCTCTACGAATGGAATGACACAATCAATTCATAATAGAAAAAACACATTAATGAATCTATTCTAACTTTTGAAGGAAATATAAATCCACATAATTACCACAGAATTGATAAAAATACACATAAGACAGTAGCTCATGTCGACTGGACCCACGGTCTTCAGAAGATATTGTTATGAAAAACTCAGTGCGCGGAAATGGTCAAAACATTTGAAACTTACATTAATTCTATAATTGATAAGTCATTTACAACTGGGTTGCTATACAAAGTATAAAAAATGAGATCGTAATTCTGGTACCCTCTCTCTATCGTTCACTCTTCTTTATATATTACAATAAGACAAGTGAATGAAGCTATCTTGAGGATTGAGAGATCCTCGGAATTGCTTTTACTATTTATGAAGATTTCAAGATAAAAATCAATCTTCCTTGAACCATTTTGTGCCTGATTTCTTTAATATTCAATAGTCTATGCATCTTCATGATCTTCTTAATTATCCTTGATTAACAACAATTGTCCATTTCTGCATAGAATCAAAGAAATTCAAACCCAAAGTTTAGAAAATATCTAATATTATTTAATATTATTTTCAAAAGATTTTTAATTATTTTCTTCTCTAATTACTTCAAACTAATAGAAAATTCAACAAAGAATATATCTTAAACCAAAGTAATAAGGAGAATATTTATACCTTTTTCTCACCCCAACATACCCCCCATATTACCTTTTTTCATGTCCTCATGCAACAAGAGAGTTCATATGCAGGGTAGTGAGACTGTAGGGTGGAGAGGTCTCTTCTCCGGACCCCCAGAAACCATGCTTACCTTTAAGTTCTTCAAATGAAGCTTATTCATTTTTCTTACAGAGTTCATAAACAATCTGATAACCCTCTGGAGGATACCAAATAATGGGTTCATTGACCTGTATCCAATCCAGGAAGGCCCTGCTTCCATGATCATATTGGCATACCTTTCTAATATGAGAGAAGCTGCTTGAAAATTCCTAAAACCAAATGGTTCCCTATTCTTGATTTCATTCGAAGAGACACTCCATCTTAATTTGGAAACAAAAAGGGATTCTTCTCTAATTTCTCCAAAGTACTGCAGCCTTGAATATACAACATGTCTATGAATATACAATTTCTTCTACTGTTTATTTATGTCCAAGGGGAATTTCAAGGTCTTCACAATCTTGATCAATTGGCAATTCATTCCTTGTATCCTCTGGGCATTCTCGTTGCTCTAAAGGACTGCTCTCCCTAAACTGAGGCTCTAACTTTTCGACTACATCAGGAGATTCCCTCATAGGGGAGGATGGTTGTTGGCATTTTTTTAGGCAGGTGTGCTTGTCATTGATGGAAATATTAGAGTATGCAGTGATGGAAAAACAGGGACAACATAAGCTTAGGAGGATTAGCGTAGAGTCACACGCAATGCATAGGTGTGCACCAGGGACGAGGTTAACTCATTGCCAAAGCTCAAGAGAGATAGTGTACCCAGGATCTTAGACGGATCAAAGGTCGAGGCCTTTGACACTTAGAAATTATTCCAAGTTAGGAGGATGTGTAAGCCCAGGAGGAGAAGCAATTGTGATCATTGGATCTCATTGAGAATTCCCGATGAACGTCAGATCTGAGCCTGAGGTCCAACTGGCATTGGATCTAGGAGAACCTGCATGTTCTTTAAAGAGCAACGTGAAGTGGGGTTACAAAATCCTGAAAGCAGGAGGACAGTTTCAGATACCGAGAGTTGGAAGAGTCAAGACTCTTCATCATCAGGAGTCCCAGAATTGCGAAATGCAAAACGCCAAAATCCCAAAAGCAGGAGGACAGTTTCAGATACTAGGAGTTGGAAGAGTCGAGACTCTTCATCATCAGGAGTCCCGGAATCACAAAATGTGAAACGCCGAAATCTCAAAAGAAGGAGGATATTTTTGGATACTGGGAGTTGGAAGAGTCGAGACTCTTCATCATTAGGAGTCCCGGAATCGCAAAATGAAAAACACCAAAATCCCGAAAGCAGGAGGACAGTTTTAGATACTAGGAGTTGGAAATGTTGAAACACTTCATCATAGAAATACTGAAACACCGAAATAAAAAATTTCGAAATCCCGAAACAGGCACATCAACAAAGAGTTTCGCAGACCGGGAAATAACTCCACTTCAGAGTTTTAGATACCGGGAGATGGAGGAGTCAAGACCCGAGACTCTTCATCACAGAAGTTGCGAAGTGCCGAAACGCGAAATTGCGAAATGCAGTTTTGAATAAGGCTTGGTCACCGCCGATGGTCACATCATCGAAGAGATTTAGAGAAGAGCTCGAAGAGATAAGATCATTTTTTGAAGTTTCAGGGATCGAGAGTTGGAAGAGTCAAAGTGACTCACAAAAAATTCGCGAAATGCGAAATTGCGAAATGCAGTTTTGAATAAGGCTATGGTCACAACCAGTGGTCACATCTACGGAAGATGGAGGAAGGAGCTAGTGCAACCAAGATCCATTTCGGGGATCTTAACTTGGAGTGTCGAGACACTTGATCACACGAATGTCGAAATGGAAAAATGGAAAAATGTCTGTGTAGCCGATGGTCACCGTCGGTGGTCACATAAGTGGAAGGAGCTAGCATAGCTAGGCTCCATTTCATGGTTCGCACTATAACTGCTAGAAACCACTGATGGTTTTTTCCAGAGGACTCGAAGAGACTTCTATGTAATTTCCAAAGGAGATGAAGAGTCTCAAGGAATCTGCCAGTCGAATGAAGACTGGTCATAGAGGCGATTGACATATGGAAGAGCATTGAAGCCTGTAACTACAACAGAGAAGTTGAGTTCGACTGTAACAGAGAAGAAGAAGAGTCTCAACTACTGGAGAGGCGAAGGAATCTCTGCATAACACCCAGTGATGATGGACACATGGCTTTAACAGCCAGAGAAGCTGAAGAGTTGCAATGATGATCAGGCAGAGCACTCAACATGAAGAGCATGCAGAAGCATTGCACACAGGGGATGCACAAGGTGCACAGAGACTATAAGAAGGCATAAGAGAGAAGAGATGGTTACTTTTGTTGAGAGGGATTCGGGATTGTAGAAGGAGGAGTGTGCAGTAGCTAAAATATAGAGAAGAGGAATGGTGCATTGAATGGACATGGCGCACAGAGCAGAAAAGGTAGAAGCACATAAAGTACAAGGCATGTGTGCAGGAAGATAGTGAGACACTAAAGGAAGGTTGAGGTTCTCTTGTAGAGAAAAATAGAGGATCAGAAATCGCAAGAAGATGCAGACAGAGAGACATTGATACAAAAGAGCAGAGCAGCATAGCAGAATAGTGATAAGCCTGGTAAGCCAATGATAAACATTGTATCATTGTGATAAATTTATATATAGAAAAATTTATATTTCAAGGTGGAAGGGAGGTGTTAGGGAGGACTGTTGTCCTCATAGGTTCAAGTGGGTGCTTGAACACAGGGAGTTGTAGCTTCCATCTGGTTGCAGCCAGAGAAACCAGGGTGGCAGAGTGGTGCAAGGGAGAACTGTTGTTCTATGTTATATAGGTTGGTGCTTGTGTGACTGGAAGTTGGTGCTTCCATCCAGTTGGTGCTTCCTTCTAGTGGGTGCTACAGAAACCAAGGAGTTGGTTATTCCTTCTAGTAGGTGCTAGAGAAAACAGAGAGTTGGTGCTCTCAGCATGTTGCAACTTACAATACAGAGGTTGTAGCCTCATTATGAGTTGGTGCTCATAAGTATGATAATGTACATAATGTAAAGATTACTTATCATATAAAGAAGAGGTTTTTACCCTTTATGGGTTTCCTTAGGAAATATCTATCTCTGTATATTTCATATGTGCGAATGATGCTGAATATTCTATTGCTTACTTCTCTGCATTATTGTGATTGTCATTCAATGCTCTGCAAAGAGTTTAAAATAAGCATAATTGTTTAAGCTCAGTAACAACTGATTCACCGCCCCCTTTTCAGTTTTACAACAATTGGTATCAGATCCGGCCCCTTTTATATAAGGGTAGATCCTAGAGCTTAAACATGTCAAGCCATGAAGGAAATTCAACCAATAAGGCCCCTCTGTTCAATGGAACAAACTTTACCTTCTGGAAAGTTAGAATGAGAACCTACATAATGGATTTAGGTGTGGATGTCTGGGATGTGGTAGATACTGGTTATGTAAAGCCAATTGTACTAGCTAATAAGGATGACAAGATAGAATTTAGCTTCAATGCTAAGGCTATGAATGCCATCTTGAGTGGACTTGTAGAATAATAATTCATAAAAGTTATGCACCTAGTAACTGCCAAAGAAATGTGGGACAAACTCATTAGCAGTTATGAGGGTAATGAGAAGGTAAAGGATGCCAAGCTTCAAACCTGCAGAGTACAGTTTGAACAGATGAAGATGAAAGAAGAAGAAACTATTGGAAAATACTTCCTGAGAGTTGAAGAACTGGTAAATGCAATGAAAGCACTTGGTGAAAAAATTGAGGAACCTTCTTTAGTTCAGAAAATTTTGAGATCTCTACCAAATAGGTTCATCCCGAAGGTCTCTACTATAGAAGAAATTAATGATCTAAAAACATTGGAGTTTGATCAACTTCTAGGAACATTGACTGCATATGAAATGAGAATAGTTAAGGATAAACCCACCTCTAGAGAAGCATCATTTATGGCTGACAAGAATGAGGATTCCGAGCCTGATGAAATTAAAGAAAATTTTTTGAAGAGACTGAAGAAGGGATCAGGCAAATACAAAGGTAAACTACCTTTCAAATGTTTCAACTGTGGCAAGATAGGTCATTTTTCAAATAAATGTCCTCATAAAAGAAATGATCATACATGTGATGATGAGGAGAATCACAAACACATAAATTTATTTAAAGAGAATAATTTTAAGAAGAAAAGTCTTTGTGTAAACAATGATCATGATCCTTCAGATGATGAAAACAATGACTCCTATATTGAAGATAAACTAAATGACTTCATACTTATGGCCAAAGAGGACTATGATAATAAAATCACAGGAAGTGAGGCTAATGAATAAGAAGCTGTGGTGGATATGGAAGGAGAACTTATCAGTGCCCTGGAAGAGATTAACAGACTCATAATTAAGAACATAAAGAAAAAACAATTGCTGATACAGTTCGAGAAAGACAGTAAACAAACTAATGAGGACTTTGCCTTTCTAAAAGTGGAATTAGAAGAGGCAAAGAAACCGAGGACATTCTGAAACAACAGTTAGAAAAGAAGGCAAGATGTAAAGCTCTGGAAGAAGAAGTAGTGAAAATTAGAAAAGAGTTGGAGAGGTTTCAAGCCTTGTATCATCAGAATCTATCAAGTATCAAAGCCTCGGAAGGATTAGCCACCATTATGAATCAACAAAGGAATCCAAAGCTGAAAACTAGTTTGGGTTATGAAGAGGGATCAAGTAGTGGTCAGCCAAGAAACAAAGAACCTATCAAGTTTGTCAAATCCTCAAACATTGACAATAGTCACTCTACAGAAACAAAGAAAGAAAATCAGCCACCAAGAAGGAATGAAAGAAAAAGTACTAGAACTGAATCTGTAGATCAGATAAATTATCACCATGAAAGAAATCGACCTCCTAAAAGAAGACAGACTTTTTCCAGGTACCAACGTTTTTTTATGGGTATTGTTTCTTTTGCTCTAACTTTGGTCATAAAGTTGTAAACTGTTCTTTAAAATTAAAGTATGAACAATCAAGACATTCAAGGTATAGATATCTACCACAACAAAGAATGAGACAGCCAAGTAACAAACCCCCACAGACTGGAAATCACTTGATGGATGGGAAAAGGAAACAGGTTAAGCATAACAATCAATATGATCCTTTATTCGATGAACCAGAATGTTACATCTATCATAACTATGGACATAAATCTGTTGACTGTCGCTTAAGGAACTATGAACCAGATTTGAATTCCCCTGCTGAAAATGTCAAGGTTTGGAAGAAGAAAGAAAGTGACAAGTGTGGATTAGTGTTGTTAGCTCAAAGAAAAACGAACCCTTGGTATATAGATAGTGGATGCTCCAAACATATGATAGGAGACAAAGGTAAGTTTCTATCTCTAAGTGAAAGCAAATCAGGAAACGTAACCTTTGGAAATGATGCTCCAGGTAAAATAAAGGGTAAAGGGATGGTGAGTTTAAGTAATGGAAAAGAAAAAGCCCAAGATGTTCTGCTTGTAGATGGGATGAAACATAATATTCTCAGTGTAAGTCAAATGTGTGATAGAGGATTTGAAGTGATTTTCACATCCAAGGACTACAAGATAAAGTCTATAAACTCAGGACAAGTGGTGGCCCAAGGCATAAGGACAAAAAATATTGTATATGTGTTGAAAGAAGATAGAGAAGAGTGTCATTTAAGAAAACATGATGAAATATGGTTATGGCATAGGAGACTTGGAAATCTAAAATTTGATCACTTAATCAAGCTCAAAAATCTCGAGGCAGTAAAAGATCTTCTGAGAATATCAAAGCCCCAAGATTCTATGTGTAAACCCTGCCAAGTAGGAAAGCTAACCAGGACACAGTTTAAGTCCAAGAGCTTTACTTCAATGGAGAAACCACTCCAACTAGTTCATGTGGATTTATGTGGACTATCAAGACAAGAAGGCACAGGTAAAGAAAACTACTTCATGCTTATTATTGATGATTACTCCAGAATTACTTGGGTTGCCTTTCTCAAGGAAAAAGTTGAAGCATTTGAGAAGTTTAAAAAAATTTAAGGCTTTAACTGAGAATCAAACATGAAAGAGGTTAAAGGCAGTAAGATCAGACAGAGGAGGAGAATTTGTGTCAAGTGATTGAAAGGAATTCTATGATAAGCATGGGATCAAGAGAGAATACACAATCCCAAGAACTCCACAACAAAATGGAGTAGTTGAGAGGCAAAACATAACAGTGCAACAAATGGCCAGGTCAATGATGAATGAGAAGAACATTGGTCAAACCTACTGGGTAGAAGCAATACACATAGTATTCCATGTTCTTAACAAAGCCCACCTCAGACCACAAAGTGACAAGACACCTTATGATCTGTGGTATGGGAGACCTGCTTCAATCAAACACTTCAAAGTCTTTGGGAGTAAATGTTACATAAAGAATAATGATGAGAACCTTGGAAAATATGATGATAGGGTTGATGAAGGTATCTTCTTAGGGTATGCTACAAACAGTAAAGGATACATATGCTATAATAAGAGGCTGCATAAAGTGGTTGACTGTATTGACGTAAAAGTTGATGAAGGAATCCCAACAAGAGAGGTGTACAATAATGAGTCTTCTACAGAGGACACAACTAAAGTTGAACATGAACAGGTCCAAGAATCATAAAATGAAGACTCTAAATTAGATGAATACACAGATACTCAAATAGACTCAAATCAGCAGACAACTTCAAATCCCTCCTCCAGAATCACTCAAAAGAATCATCCTGCAAGTCAGATAATTGGTGAAAAAGACAAAGGTGTACAAACCAAGAGAAAGATAATCAAAAACACTGAACAATCACATATAGCTTTCATATCCATGCTGGAACCCAAGAATTTTAATGAAGCTAGCAAATATGACCATTGGTTAAAGCAATGAATGATGAACTTGATCAGATTGAGAAAAACAATACGTGGGAGATGGTTCATAGACCTGAAGGTAAAAATATCATTGGTTCCAAATGGATCTTTAAGAATAAGTTGAATGAGTAGGGAAAAGTTGTCAAGAACAAAGCAAGATTGGTCTATAAAGGCTATGCTCAAATAGAAGGACTAGATTTTGATGAAACATTTGCGCCCATAGCAAGATTAGAAGCTATCAGAATATTTCTTGTCTATGCTTGTCATAAAAGGTTTAAAGTCTATCAAATGGATGTCAAGTCATCTTTTCTAAATGGAGATTTAAATGAAGAAGTCTAATGGAACAACCAGAGGGTTTTGAAATGTCTGATAACCCTGAATTAGTATGCAATATGAAGAAATCTTTATATGGGTTAAAACAAGCCCCTCGTGCCTGCTATCAAAGACTGGATACGTATCTCAAAGACAAAGGGTTCAAGAGAGGAACAATTGACAACAATCTATATATCAAAACAGAGGATAATGATTTGTTCATCATGTTGGTCTATGTAGATGACATCATCTTCTGATGTAATAAGGATTCATTGGTACAATGGTTTGCTTCTGCCATCGAGTCTGAGTTTGAAATTTCTATGATAGGTGAACTATCATTTTTTCTTGGTCTGCAAATTACTCAGAGGTTTGAAGGGATGTTCATTTCTCAAGAAAAATATCTAAGAGAAATGTTGAAAAGGTTTCAAATGGAAGATTCTAAACCTGTGGGCACACCTATGGTTACTGGATGCAAATTAAGCAAGGATGATGACTCACCTGATGTTGATCAAAGTTCATATAGGTCAATGATATGCAGTCTTTTGTACATCACAACATCTCGTCCATACATAATGCATTCTATTGGGATGGTAGGAAGATACAATCTGCACCAAAACAGAGTCATTTGCTAGCTGTCAAAAGGATATTCAAATATTTGAAAGAAACAATGAACTATGGCCTATGGTATCCTAAGAATCAGAATTTTCAATTATCAGTCTACTCAGATGTCGATTGGGCTAACTGCGTGGATGAAAGGAAAAGCATGAGTGGAGGTGCATTCTTCTTAGGAGATTCTCTAGTAGCATGGTTGAGTAAAAAGAAAGGTTCCATTTCTTTATCAACTACAGAGGTAGAGTACATTGTTGCTGCTACCTGTTGCACTAAGGTATTATTGATGATTCAGACACTTGCATACTTGGAGTTAAAATATGTTGCACCGATCCCAATTCATTGTGATAACACTAGTGCCATCATTGTGTCTAAGAATCCTATATTCCACTCCAAGACCAAGCCTATTCCCATAAAATACCATTTTCTGAGAGAGCAGGTCACCAATCAGGTTGTTCAGGTCCATTACATTCCAACCACAGAACAAATTGCATACATATTTACTAAACCCCTAGCCAAGACACCATTTGAATATCTCCAACAGAAGATGGGTGTCATCCCGTCTCACACCTAAGAGAGTCCATACTGTTAGGGGGAGTTTTGTATTGATTGAATATTTGATACCTCCTAAAAATACTGCAACAGCTTAGGGGGAGCATGTTTTCTTTGACATTGATGTCAAAGGGGGAGAAAATAAGTGGTCCGGACCGGATGCTACAGTTGGAGGTCCAAATAGGTTAGCGCAGTCATTCAGGGTTTCCATCAATGCCAAAGGAGGAGATTGTTGGCATGTTTTCAGGTAGGTGTGATTGTCATTGATGTCAAGATCAGAGTATGTAGTGATGGCAAAACAAGGACAATGTAAGCTCATGAGGATTAGTGCAGAGTCACACGCAGTGCGTAGGTGTGCACCAAGGACGAGGTTAACTCATTGCCAAATCTCAAGAGAGATAGCGTACCCAGGATCTTAGATGGATCAAAGGCCGAGACCTTTGAGACTTAGAAATTATTCCAAGTTAGGAGGATGTGTAAGCCCGAGAGGAGAAGCAACAATGATCATTGGATCCCATTGACAATTCCCGATGAACGTCAGATCTGAGCCCGAGGTCTGACCGACGTTGGATCCAGGAGAACTTGCATGTTCTTTAAAGAGAAAGGTGAAGTAGGGCTACAAAATCCCAAAAGCAGGAGGACAGTTTCGGATACCAAGAGTTGGAAGAGTTGAGACTCTTCATCATCAAGAGTCCCAAAATCGTGAAATGAGAAATGCCAAAATCCTGAAAGTAGGAGGATAGTTTCAGATACTGGGAGTTGGAAGAGTCGGGACCCTTCATCATCAAGATTCCCAGAATCGTGAAATGTGAAACGCCAAAATCCTGAAAGTAAGAGGATAGTTTTGGATACTGGGAGTTGGAAGAGTCGAGACTCTTCATCATCAGGAGTCCCAGAATCGTGAAATGTGAAACGTCGAAATACAAAAAGTAGGAGGACAGTTTCGGATACCGGGAGTTGGAAGTGTCGAAACACTTCATCATAGAAATACCGAAACGTCGAAATGCGAAATGATGAAATCCAGAAATAGGCACATCAACAAAGAGTTTCACAAACTAAGAAATAACTCCACTTCGGAGTTTTGGATACCATGAGATGGAGGAGTCAAGACCTGAGACTCTTCATCATAGGAGTCCTGAAGTGCCGAAACGTGAAATTACGAAATGCAGTTTTGAATAAGGCTTGGTCACCACAGGTGGTCACATCGTCGAAGAGATGTATTGAAGAGATCGAAGAGATAAGATCCTTTTTCGGAGTTTTGGGTATCGAGAGTTGGAAGAGTCAGAGTGACTTGCAACAAATTCACAAAACGAGAAATTGCGAAATGCAGTTTTGAATAAGGCTGTGGTCACAGCTAGTGGTCACATCTGCGGAAGATGAAGGAAGAAGCTAGTGCAACCAAGCTCCATTTTGGGGATCATGAATTGGAGTGTCGAGACACTTGATCACATGAATATCGAATTGTCGAATGCCGAAATAGAAAAATGTCTATGTAGCCGGTGGTCACCGCCGGTGGTCACGTAAGTGGAAAGAGATAGCATAGCTAGGATCCATTTCAAGGTTCACACTGTATCTGCTAGAAACCACTGATGGTTTCTGCCAGAGGACTCGAAGATACTTCTATGTAATTGCTAGAGGAGATGAAGAGTCTCAAGGAATCTTCTAGTGGAATGAAGACTGGTCATAGAGGCGATTGACAGATGGAAGAGCGTTGAAGCTTGTAACTGCAACAGAGAAGTTGAACTCAACTGTAACAGAGAAGACAAAGAGTCTCGACTACTGGATAGGTGAAGGAATATCTGGATAAGACCTAGTGATGATGGACACATGGGTTTAACAGTCAAAGAAGCTAAAGAGTTGCAATGATGACCAGGAAGAGCACTCGACATGAAGAGCATGCAGAAGCATTGCGCACAGGGGATGCACAAGGTGCACAGAGACTATAAGAAGGAAAAAGAAAGAAGATATGGTTGATGTTGTTGAGAGGGATTCAGGAGTGTAGAAGGAGGAGTGTGTAGCAACTGAAATACAAAGAAGAGGAATGGTGCATTGAATGGACATGGTGCACAGAGAAGAAAAGGCAGAAGAACAGAAAGCGCAAGGCATGTGTGCAGCAAGACAGTGAGACACTAAAGGAAGGATGAGGTGCTCTTGTGGAGAAAAACAAAAGATCATAAATTGCAAGAAGATGCAGACAGAGAGACACTGATACATGAGAGAAGAGAAGCATAGCATAATAGTTATAAGCCTGGTAAGCCAATGATAAATATTGTATCACTGTGATAAATTTATATATAGAAAAGTTTATATTTTAGGGTGGAAAGGAGGTGCTAGGGAGGACTATTGTCCTCAGAGGTTTAAGTGGGTTCTTGAACACAGGGAGTTGTAGCTTCCATCTGGTTGCAGCTAGAGAAGCCAAGGTGGTAGGGTGGTGCAAGGGAGAACTATTGTTCTTTGTTATACAGGTTGGTGCCTGTGTGACTGGAAGTTGGTGCTTCCATCCGGTTGGTGCTGGAACACTTAGGGAGTTGGTGCTTCCTTCTAGTCGGTGCTAGAGAAATCAAGGAGTTGGTGCTTCCTTCTAGTAGGTGCTAGAGAAAACAAAGAGTTGGTGCTCTCAACAAGTTGTAGCTTGCAAAACAGAGGTTGTGGCCTCATTATGAGTTGGTGCTCATAAGTATGAT
>JASDQU010101768.1:0-39316 GCA_032191745.1 Picea mariana | reverse complement strand
CCCCCCCCCCCCGCCTCTCATTTGTCCAACAATGGCATCTCTATATCATGATTATCAAAGATAGAGTTTGAAGGAGGAGAGGTTGGAGCTTGGGGTTCTTCTGGGTCGTCTATATCTCTAGTAAGAGACATTCCCAATTTTCCTAAGACTTGAGCCATCTACTCTTCATATCTTCCAAAGAAATCATCCTACTGCCTTACAGGGTTTTCATGTGATTGCTCTTCTGTTTGCACAGTCTCCTGAGTGATTTTAGGCTGTCTTGTCTTTCTACCCTTTCTTCTTTTAATAGAGGGAGTTTTAGGAACATAAGTTGTTCTTTGTATTTTCCTTTTTGATGTTTCTTCTTGCATACTCTGAGTTTCTTCTTTTGACTGCTCATCTGCCAACTGAATAAGTTTTGTTTCAATTTTAGGCTGGGTGGCTGGTATTTATGTTTGAGCACTATCTCCCTCTAGCTGGACTACCTCAATTCCTTGTGGGGGAATTTTAGGGTGGATTTCTGACTGGGGAACTTCTGGTTTCTCTATTTGCAAGGGTCTATCGAGCTCAATTAGGTCTTCCCACATTATTTGTGCATGATTTAAGGCCTTGACTACTATTAATTTTACTAGCCCATGATGAATCATTATGTTAGCATGGTCTTTAGCTTTTTGAGTTCTTCCAACGACCTCATGTAAAATGTTTTTTAAAAAAAAATGGCAGATTTACTACTAACCGTTGTTTTAACACTGCCAATAGCTTGAGGTGGCGAGGTCTCACTACGCCATATCGTCCATCACATGTAATGTATCTTTGCACTACACCTACTAGCTCCTTACAAGGTTCATTAAGAGTAGTGGGGTTGAGGTATTTTCCTTTCTTGTCAAATTCCTCCCTTGTTCTACAAAGGATTCCACAACCTCCTAAAGTATTGTGTATTTACCAGTCCATTTTGTTCCTTCATTTAGAAAGCATGTAACCTCGACTATGATGGTGTTAGTGACTAGTATTTGTATGCCCTGAATTATTAAGATTCCCCCCTGTAGATTTTGGAAGAATGCCAGTGCAACAGTTGTATCAAATCCCTGCAGCCTGCTAAAATATTGTGCCCACCCTAAAAGGTTTAGAATTTCCCTATCCTAATCAGTAACTCACTGCAGTGTAGGTTCACGACGAATAATTCAGCCACCCATATTTTCTACAAGAAAATCAACACAACTATTGTTCCCACCTGTGAAACTTGTTAGACCAACCTGTAAAAGAAAGTTACTAGAAATGGTAAAAATTACATAATGAAAATAGTATATAAAAAAAGTTACATAATTTCCCATTATTTGTAATCATTATGGCTTATCGATAATCGTGCGGAATGTCCACCCCCAAATGAGTAAAAGGTATACCTCGAGCGGTCATATGTGTGAACACATTAATGATGACCAATCAAGTGATGGATTAATTATTACGCTGTCGCCACTGGGTAGAACAATCGTTAATAATTTCCAAAGCAACTTAATATTAATCATGGAAATGAATGATAATCATATATTTTGTGGAAAGAGCAAGCCCAAATTCCAATATTCAAAGTGTTAAGTAAGAAATTCCGAATATTTCTAATATGTCCAAGTTTTATAAGTATGCCACTTGTCATAATTTTGTTATCCTCCCTTGTTTTGAATATAGCAAGAATGATAGCCTCTTCTTAAAGAAAGGAAATCTATGAGCACAATAAGAACTTAGCGAATTAAGATAAACTTCAATACCATAGGAAGAGACACTGCTGCCAGGAGGCATCCATAGCCTCGACAGGGTTTCCATTTAACCCATAGATGAGACAGTATATTCAATAAATAATTTGAATAGTCTTTTCCCAAAAATGCCACTATCTTGGTTTGGTAGCTATATAACAACATTGCCACTCACTATATCATAACAAAGTGAACAAGTCAGCTCGTGATGAGACCTCTTGTCCTTTGACCCTAAATTCCAAAGGCCATTTCCCCGGTGTGGTAGCCATAGTTGTTATCCAGCTAATTGTTAAGTGCGAACACAAATCAATCCCCCTAGATCCACCTAGATCTAAGACAAAACAAGATAAAACATGGCACTTTCCCTAAGCTCTAATCATCGAATTTACTATCAAACAAGAGATGAATGACATACCTTTGAATATATCTTCCTTATATATTTTTTGTCCTTGCTCTGCTCTGGTTCTCTTGTGATATTGGATTTGCAATGACACAAACCAACCAAAGTGAAAGAAACAATAATATACTCAATGAAAGCTTATACATGTGATCAAGGAGTCATGTAATAAAATGAGAATGATTTTATGAGAAAGAAACATGCCACTTTATTATATAATGTGGAAGAAAGATACAACTAGATGCCTTGATGTTGTCAGGTTCCTTCCAACAGTTCCTTTCTTCCCACACACTTCTACTCCATGGATTCTAAGATCATAGGTCTGATAACTACTCACAATCTATCTTGACAAAGAGAAGCTCAAATCCACTCTAACCAAGCTAACAATCTCAAGAAAAATTTCCAATCTACAAAACTCAAGCTCAAGACAATCCAACTTTCTCCATGAGAGCTCCTCTCCTTTTATAAGTTGAAGAGGATAAGGTGAGGAGGCTAGGATGATCCCACTAAATCATTAAAGTGAGTAAGATCCAAACCGTTTGGAGGCCACCTCACCATAGAAGCTTCTCCTTCTAGAAGCATCGAGAAGATGCTCATTTTTCGCATGTACAGGAATTTCTGCACGCTAGCTATAGTGCAGCCTGTAGAAATCAGGCATTTCCACACCCTAGCTATAGTGCAGCCTGCAGAAACTTTGCAGCCTAGATTTAGTACAACATGTGGAAATCAGGCATTTTCTCACCCTATGTATACAGCAGCCTACGAAAATCCTCTTTAATAGGGTTTTTACAAAGGAAAATACAACTTCTTCTCTCAGTACAAGTTCTTCTCCCTTCTTTCTTTAGGAATTCAGGCCACTGACCCCTCTACAGGAAACATATAGGTTTACATCATTAACAGTCATAAGGGTGATGAAAATAATGTGTAACAAAGAGAGCCCAAAGTATGAAGTTAGAACAGAGTGATAGCTGAAACAATTTGTCGAGTGTGTGTAGGGAACAAGGAACAGTCGATTGGAAACCTGCCAACAAACAAGGAAATACAATATAATAATATATCATCACTGAGGTAGGCATTCCCATACTCAGAATACAAATGAATCAAAGCATAAATTCAGACATGCAAAGATCCATGTCAAGTAATATAGGTCATGGCCACCAAACATACACTATGGATCCATGCCATTATGAATCAAATCTAAACATAGCCACCAAAAATACACTATGGATCTATGTGTTAAAGAATCAAATTTGAACATATCCATGAAACATACAATGTGGATCTATGCAATAGTACAATATGAATATACTTCAACACAACCTGAATATGTCATAAAAGATTCAGGGTCTTCATCTCCATCACTCTATAATACGAATCTAACCATGTGAATACATGTGCTGAAGTTGAACATGGTAGAAACCACTTGATTACCAGTCATTAGTGAATACTATTAGCAAGTGTGAGGGAAATCACCATTAATATCAATGGCTCCCAAGGTACTCTGATACAATCCAACAAATGTGAATTAATGAGTTGAAGTCGAACACTTGGCGGAATCTCTCGATCACGGGTCAATAATGAAAACCCATTGTCGAAATCGAGGAAACCTGCCATTCAGGCATGCAAGTTCCAAGGTACCAATTAGTTTCTAAGTCTAATTCTTGGATAATGAGTTGAAGTCGACAGGAAAAGACTCATCACAAGATGGCCTTAATGTATCCCCCATCAATGACATGAAACAAGTAACAAGATTTGAAGTAGATCAGAGTAACAAGTGATTTAGGACTGACTCAAGGATGGACGACACAATAGAAGGCTTAAATAATGTAGAAATAGCTGACACAATCGAAGGCTTTCCGGGTTGAACTTCTCTTTTGAAAATATTGACGACACGACAATTGTCTTGGAAACACTAACTCAACAATAGGGATCACAGACCAATTTGTAATATTATAAAGGATTATGATCAAGAGACAAGCGAATTTTCCAACCTAGACACAAAATGAGTGAAAGGGTGTCATGTTCAAAAGTGACTCTTCCATAGAATACAGGTTTAGATACATTTCTTTCCGAATTCCCCCCTACCATTTCTGGCGAGTACCTCTTTATTTTTACACAAGCTTGAGGAGGATAACATATGATTGAACTGTAAGCTCATCCTTCGGATGAGTCCCTCGGAGTATGTTTAACGAACCATAGGAAGGAGTGGTTTGGTCCCATATGGGTCTTTCTATGCTTGTTTAACGAGTCCAAAGAAAGAAAACTCAGGAGTTTTTCATGTTTAGAGAGTCTGAAAAACACTTAAAGAGAACTCTCTCAGTTCCTTTTTCATAAATTAGTTCGATGAGATCGAAAAAGTGATAACCTACCTCCCATTGAACGTTTTCTTCAAATACTTTTATGAGCATGAAAAGAACAAGATCGCTCAACAATCTTTTCATATTTAGAGAGTCTAAAAAGAGCTTAAAGGGAACTCCAGGGGGTTTCTTTTTTGTATAACCTTTATGAGTTCGAAAAAGTGATAAAAGTATAATCGGTTACATTCTCACATATTTACGAGCATGAGAAATAACAAAGACTAAGATTGGTAACTTATTCTCATGTATTTACGAGCATGAGAAAGAACAAAGACTAATCTTGGGATTGTTTTCATTTTTACACAAGCTTTAAAAAAAAACAAAACTATGCTTGGGATAGATTTTATTTTTTAACAAGCTTAAAGCTAAACAAAACTATGCTTGGACTTGGTTTCATTTTTACACAAGCTTGAACCAAAAGAAACTATTCTTGAGGTAGGTGGTTTCATTTTTACACAAGCTTGAACCAAAGTAAAAACTATGCTTGTTGACCTGCGACAGGGGTGATACTGTCTGCATATATGAACTGTTTAGGGAGGTAATCCAGTCAGGTTCGATGAATGAAAGTTGATCGATATTCACAAGTATTCCATCGTGAGGGAAAGATATCACATGAAAAAGAGTGGACACAATATATTTCATGGCATAGACATAATCCTTCCCAAGGAGTAAAGTGAAATCCAAGGGGTCTTGGACTACCATGACGTCAATAAAGATAGTTTTCCCTCCCAAATTTATAGGAAACTGAGGAAAGGTTCCTAAAGGTTGATTGGTTCTTCTGTTAAAATCTAACAGATTCTGCGTAACCAACGCAAGTTGAGGACAACCCAAAGCTTGCCAAGCAATAGAGGAAGAAATACTAACGTACACACCTTCATCTATCAACATCTGAGGAACGTCCTAACCACAAACCTGTACTGTAATTTGGAAAGAAATGTGAGAGGGGAGACGAGGTCTAGTTAGCACACCCCAATAAAAAAGGATGGCCTCATAACTTGGAGGGGGTTTCGCAGGAGAAGGAGGAATACCCCCTGGCACGATAGATTTTGTATCAATAAAAAAAACATGGGAAACATCGGGTTTACTCTCAAGTGGGAGAGTAGGATTGAATGATGAGGAGATCAGATTGACCATTGGGGTTGCATTCTCCAAGGGGAGAATGGGGTTGATGGATGGAAACGGATCGACCGCTTGGGTTTCAATCTCTAACAGGAGAGTGGGATCGACCGAGGATGGGATCAAATCAACCACTTTGTCAACTGGTTCAACTAAGGACATGACCATATTGACTACATGATCAACCAGACTGACCAATGAAGGGACCATTGTTGAAGGAAAATCTCCCTGCAGATAGGTAGATCTCCTCTTGAGAGCTAGACCCTTAACTCTTAAGACAGAAGATTCTTAACATGGACACTGACTTCCTTTCTGATCTATACAAACTAATGCATGAGGAGGAAGGAGAACATAAGTACCTTTTTATCGACGTTTGTTCCTGCACACTCCGAGTTGAGCTCCAATCGTTCGCTCCTCGATGAGCCCTTTAGAAAAACAACAGTACGACCACTTCCTACTCTATTGATATTATCTCAAAATAGATCTATCTATCATAGAAAAGTTCATATGAGATTAAACATGAACTAGAAAGAAACAGGCCAAGCAAATTATATTAATGAGAACAAAACATTGCTTACATCCATAGATGGATTGCAACAGTTTCATCAAGTCGTCCTTGTCTACCCCTTGCTCAAAAGATCCACAATCCGAATGATGATAGCTTCATTGATTGCTCCCTATAAGATCATAGGTCTCTTGCTTCCGAAATATCTATGTTCCAGCACCACTTATAAGATCATAAGTTTGGTGTGATTATCCTTTTTCCAGTCCCCTTTCACCATGAGAAAGCTTGCTTATATAGCCTTGGGGAGGATTTAAGCACTTGATATATCCTTGGGGAAGTTGAGGATTTGTCTCCTTCAGTTGAGGATTTTCCCTAAGATCATGGCTGGACTAGGGATTCGAACTCAACTGCCTTCTAAGAATGAAAAGATCCTTCCCCCATTCATCTCAACAACTCAACTGTTACCTAAAATAGATAGCGCTCCCTCAAAAGGACCATCAGAGCACTGTAGTGCTCCCCAGTAGGATTAAGGGGGGCGCCAATGCTCCTAAAGACACCAGCGTTCCTTCAAAAGGGCCAAAGGAGCTTTATAACGCTCCCAGATAGTGTAAGGGGGAGCACGAGTGCTCCCAGAAGAGGTATAGGGGAGCGCTCTCCTTCAAAACTTAGTTTTTTGAGTGTTTTCAGATGGTAAAAGGTTCATGAGTCCAATTAACCTTTCCTCCTCTTCCAAATCAAGTGTTTTACATGTGCCAAGTTCCCTCTTGATGTCGTTTACAGGCACGACATGGGCATCATGGCAGTATGCTTTCTTTAACACTTGCGATACTTGTGAGAAAAAAGAGACACTTGCGAACCTTGTAATGACGACACTACCAAAGTGAGTATTTTTTATGTGTAACAACTATATCAATCATTCCATCAACAATAGGTTGGTTGAGAGTAAGCTTGAAATAAGCAGCTGGAAGTTGACGTTGGGAAACCGTAAGGTATTCCAGTAATTTCGAGGCTTCATCCATACGAGGGAAAAGGTGGGTTATATGACTCCCTTTGCATAACATACACGGGAACTTGACTCTACTTTTCTTTTTCCCAACTATATCATGACTAGTTGACAGGAGGTCATCAACATGTTTTTTAGAGGCTGACAACATGGGTTGGTGAGGGTGTGTAGACCATTCTTCTATAACCTTGGATAGACCAGGGAAATCCTTAAGAAGATGGATACCCTTACAAAGCCTGAAAGGGTACTTGGGCTTACGGGTTGTTTGGGTGATCTTGGCATCATCAACACTCCCAACACGATTAACATTAATTGGTTTCTTTCCAACATGTTTGGCAATGGTTGGAAGTTTGGACCCTTGTTTATTTTTCTTCTTCTTCTTCTTATCCATCGAGTTACTAGTTTTAGATATTTCACTCGGCGAAGAAGATGAAATGGAAGAAGACCTTGCAAGTGAAGAAGGCGAAGAAGATCTTACTGGTGAAGAAGGTGAAGGATCAACATGAGGTTGATGTTCTTGGGGGGAAGTGCTTACAAATGAAGCACTAACTGCATTCGGGACTACCTAAGTGGAAAACAACCATACCAGTAATCCAATTGTGAGACCTGGAAAGCTCAAAGTAGCGATGTGAGGAGGACCAATGTTTTCGTAAGAAGGAAAAACAAAAGGTTCCCCTAGAGAAGAGGTTCCTTCATTGGTCATTCTGGGAATGGATGCCATTAAAAACAAAAATCCAACCTAGAGTCCACTAGGGAAAACAAACAACACACACTAAAAATCTAGTAAGCAAGCAAGAAAACAAAACCTTCTCACAATGAGCACACTAGTTGGTGATGAAATCCAACGTCGTAGAAACAAAGTAATAAGGGGTTGAGATAGAGCAGGTGGAAAAGTTACATTGACGACCTGCTTAATGGACTTACACCCTGGTGCAAGATCCCACACATAATCATGGGTATAACCTCCAAGGAGCTTGAGTGAGTTTGGCCAACGTTGATTCCAGGTAACGTGAATACTTTCCACTCCACAGTCACCTCGTGTAAAGAATTTCAAGAGATAGGCCACTAAGGTTACCAACTACTACAATGATGCCTGGGGAAACAATCGACAATACAATCCATGAGAAAAGGCAGTGTATCTAGCCTGAAATCAACTCGAAAGGCTTCCACTCATCATTGTGGGTATACCTTTCAAGCGAACCCCATAATACGCACAATCTCTACACCAAGACCAACAAAGCAGGGTGAGTAACTTTGCCAGTCTTAATGCGACCTCAGGTTTGACCCTTGTGTGAGAAGGGCTTCCCAGGACAAAATGTAGCAACTGGATTTAAACTCTCCCTATCACAATATTCTATGTTTGTTTGCATCTTTGGAAATTTATCTTTCACACCTATTCCAAAGACCTACAACTAATCTAATGTAGGTTTGCTACTAGAAAATATAAAAATGTCTAATCAATTTTTATAAGCGCTTTATTTTTTAGGCTGTTCTTACTCCAAAGGAAAATGGCGTGGACAATATGGTGTTTTGACTGACTCGAAAGTTATGAAAAGAGATGAAGATGAAATCTATGCTATGAGAAGGAGAAGGCATTTATCATTCCCAGATGCACAATGTCCCAAAATTTATTAAACTCATCAATATCAAGATTCTCGAGAAATGAGCAAAATAGACTATACACTAATACACGATTCATGGCCCCCAATAGAATTTAAGACAAAAAATCATGCAATTTTGCTACTTCAAATGCAAGGATGCCCCCAATCTAATGAAAAGAAATAAATAATATTTTTGTTTCAAAGATAGATAAAAGAAATAGCAAATCTCTATAAAAAAAAGCAACCCAAACAAATTTTATCTTTTAACATGAACTATTCAATACAAGAAAAATAAATTCTTTTACTAAAAAATTCTAAAGAAAAACAATGCTTTGTAACTGAAAGACACTCAAAGTAAGAGATCAAATCTTTCAATAGAAAACAAGATAAAACAAAGAAGAGAAGGCTAAAAGAATCTCAAAGACAATAAAGTAGACTATAAACAGACTATAATCAAACCCAAAAATTCACCCCAAAACTTATATCATAGATTTGGGCAAGAAAAACCAACAAAAATCAATTTCTGCAGGTTATCAGACTAACACAGTGCGGCGATCTCGAGTCGCCATAGGCTAGAAAAAAAATATAGTGCATAAACTCCGCACCGTGTCAAACGGTAGGGTGTGAAAATCAAATATCGCCACACTATCCCTCAAAGTAGGGCACGAAAATCAAAGTAAAAATGAAAAAATAAAAAGTAAGAAGGTTTTTCAAGTGTGGTTTAATCAGAGAGTCAAGCTGGATCTTCTAGTGACTCAGAAAACAAAATCCAAGCAATCAAAGCAAGAAAGCAAGGAAAACTAGGAAAAGAATCTGGTTCCCAACGAAGTCACCAATTTTGTTATCGGGCTAATTGTTAAGTGCAGACACAAATCAATCCCCCTAGATCCACCTAGATCTAGAGCAAAACAAGATAGGACATGGTGCTTTCCCTAAGCTCTAATCCTTGAATTTACTATCAAACAAGAGATGAATGACATACCTTTGAATATATCTTCCTTATATCTTTGTTTTCCTTGCTCCACTCTGGTTCTCTTGTGATATTGTATCTGCAATGACACAAAACAAACCAACCAAAGTGAAAGCAACAATAGTATACTCAATGAAAGCTTATACATGTGATCAAGGAGTCATGTAATAAAATGAGAATGATTTTATGAGAAAGAAACATGCCACTGTATTATATAATGTGGAAGAAAGATACAACCAAATGCCTTGATGTTGTTTGGTTCCTTCCAATAGTTCCTTTCTTCCCACACACTTCTACTCCATGGATTCTGAGATCATAGGTATGATAGCTACTCACAATCTATCTTGACAAAACAAAGCTCAAAGCCATTGTAACCAAGCTACAATCTCAATCCAAATTTCCAATCTAAAAAACTCAAGCTCAAGCCAATCTAACTTTCTCCATGAGAGCTCCTCTCCTTTTATAAGATGAAGAGGATAAGGTGAGGAGGTTAGGATGATCCCACTAAATCATAAAAACGAGTAAGATCCAAAACATTCGGAGGCCACCTCACCATAGAATCTTCTCCTTCTAGAAGCATCGAGAAGACACTCGTTTTTCCCATGTACAATAATTTCCACACCCTAGCTATAGTGCAGCCTACGAAAATCAGACATTTCCACACCCTAGCTATAGTGCAGCATGCGGAAACTCCGCAACCTAGCTTTAGTACAGCATGCGGAAATCAGGAATTTACACACCCTATGTATAGAGAAGCCTATGAAAATCCTCTTCAATAGGGTTTTTACAAAGGAAAATACAACTTCTTCTCTCAGTAAAAGTTCTTCTCCCTTGTTTCTTCAGGAATTCAAGCCACTGACCCCTTTGAAGGAAACAAATAGGTTTACATCATTAATAGTCATAAGGGTGATGAAAATAATGTGTAACAATAGTGGTAATGTCACTTATGTTAGTATCTTATGATCGTGGTAGGTTGGGTCATGATGAGACTCCCTATCCTTTTTGAGAGAAGGTTTTCTCTTTTCTTTCATTATTATTATTATTATTTTAGGCTTTATTTTATTGTATTTTTATTAAGGGAGGCTCATCTACTCCTTAAGAGTTTGGGATGGTGTAAGAAGTGTAAGAATGCCAACTAAAAATGTTCCTTAGACTCCTTATTATTATGTGAAGGAAAATTATTTTTGACGTATATGTATATATATAGGGAAAAGAAACCGATTATGGTGGTTGTGGATCATGAACAATATTAATATAATTTGGAAGAATCAATGCATAAACAATTTGATAAGGTATGCTAAATGTTGGAAACATTGTCATTGAAGTCAACAATCTAAGTGATGATCTGTAATGATGAAGTACATCAGATGAGATTTTCATTGATGTCAACAGTTGAAATGATGATCTGTTGTTAAATGACAAATGACTTTGTCATTGATGTCAACAATATATCAGTCAACAATAAGATAGCGTGCAAAGATCGATAATGCAAGCTTAGGAGGAATAGTGAACAGGTAGTCAAAAGTTCAAAACTGTCTATAGGTATATCAGTCAACATAAGATGTCAGCTGTGTGGAGAGATAGACAGTGCAAGCTCAGGAGGAGTTCCTTGGAAATTTTAAGAAGTCGTCCATTGCACAGGAAATTGTGAGAAGTCTTAGTAGCCGTCGGATTAAACCTGATTCCCATCAGCTGTCAGATCATATCAATGTGGAAGGATAGGATAAGTGAGGTAAAGAGGTTGTGATTTCAAAGTGCCGAAAGCTCATCAGCTATCGGATCATCGAGGTTATTATCATGAAGCATTTTTAGAGTTTTGTGGTCTTTGAGCGATGCAACTCATATCAGGAGTTTGTGATATGAGAAAGCGCAACGCACTCCTGTGGCTTGGCCCCTGGTCATAGATAGTGGTCACATAGTCGAAAGATGAGGTTAAGGAAGGAGCTAGCGTTTCTATCCTCCATTTCAACATTTCAGATACTGAGAGTTGTAGGAGTTAAGGAGACTCACGACAGATTCCTCGAAGTGCAGAATTGCAAAGTGCTTTGTGAATAAGTGCCTGGTCACCATCGATGGTCATGGGAATGGAAGGAGATAGTGCAACCAAGATCTATTTTTGCGATCACGACATGGAGTGTCGAGACCCTTCATCACAAGAATGTTGAAATGCGAAATCACGATAAGATAAGTATCGTCGATTTGGAGTACACAACGAGGACCGTTGGATCAGGGCTGTGGGTCAGTGAACCACGTCAGCAAGGATACATGGCACAATAATACACTAACAAGTGTCAAGTTGATACATCATTTCAGGTACATGAAAATCATGAATATGAATGACATGTGGCAGCTAATAGGCTTGTGACACGTGAACAAGTGACATCAACAAGTTACGTCACAATGAGAATCCCAAAATTACGACATTCATCTATCTCAATGCATGATTAAGTCATAACCATCAATCTACAATAGTGGAAGGATAGTGTAAGGATTAAACACTAACCATTGATCTGGTTTAGAGATGTAATGTGAGCTGTTCAATCATTTCAGCGATATCATAATCGATATTTTTGAACTGTTGGAGGTCATGAAAACTCGATGGGAAAAGTGTCGAAATCCCGACAACCATCCATATCAGTCGGTGATTGAATCATGACCGTTGACTCTAATAAAGTGCTCAAACCGTGCGTTTGGTCTAGCACCTGGTCACCACAGTTGATCATATGGTTTCGAGATGTAATCGGCCATATCATAATCGAGAGTTTTGAAAGGTTGGATGTAATGAAGACCCAAATGGAAAAGTTCCAAAATTTTGACAACCATCCATCTCAATGGGTAATATGAATCGTCCGATTGTTTTGGCGATTTCGTGATCCTGACTTTAGTAAAGTGTGAAGTCACGAAGACTCAAATGTCTAAACTCTGAAATCTCGTCAGTCGTCCATCTCATCATGAGAATGAATTATGACCGTTGATTTTAAGGAAGCGCTTAAGAGTTCATTTGGTATAATTGCCTAAGCATGAGGTCATTGTTGTTGGTCATATGGTAAAAAGGTTTAAAGGGGAAGAATGTAAGTCGCTTAGTTGGTAAGCCAGTGGTTCTGTAAAGATTGGTCATATAAAATGGCTTGAAGGAAGAGCCTCCATAGTATTTGGTCTTTGTGAAATTAACAAATATCCATGAACACGTATAAAGGATAAAATTGATCCATGTTGTGATCAATTTATGAAAGGTATTCATGGTAAATATAATTAATATGTGATCAACTCATGACAAACAAAAATGAACTGATACACAGTCATGATTAAAAGAGAATTAAAATCATGAAAATATGAATAAAGAATAAAAAGGAAAAATGATATTAATTAAAGTTTAGATTATCATTTTAAATGTAAAGGTAAAATGGTTCAAATAAAGGGACACGGTGTTTTAAATTTCACACCTGTTTGAATATTATATAAACGAGAAAAACTGGTGAGAAGAATGTGTCTCTGTGGTTCATATTAGAAGATCAGGAACAGGAGTAGAGTCCAAGATAAAGAATTTTTTTTTATAAGGTGCCTGTCAATGTCTTATTGAAGATCAAGAATAGAAGAAGACAGAGAAACAATTATGCAATCCAGTACTTGATACAAAAGACCATACAAGCAAAGGTTGCAGCAGACAAGTAGAAATACAACAATGGCTGTATGAGTCAAATTCAGTGAAGTACAAAAGAGATTGAATTGCATTATAAACTAAGGGTGATTGGGTGGTGCAAGAGTAGTTTGGATTCTGTAGGGGAGTTGGTGCTTCCTTGTCAGTTGTAGCTGACTAAACAGGGGGTCATAGCCTCCTACCAATTGGTGTTGGTGAATAGAGGGAGTTGGTGCTTCCTTGTCAGTTGTGGCTAACTAAACATGGGGTTGAAGCCTCCTACCAATTGTTGCTGGTGAATGAGGGTGTGGGCGCATCCTTCCAGTTGTAGCTAGTAAATGGGGTGTGGAAACATCCTTTCAGTTGTAGCTAAAGAAACTTGGGGAATGTCTCTCCATCAAGTTGTAGCTTGAAAATAGTTTTGTAAAATAACTTTTTATTAATGAGAAAAGAGTTGGTGGTTTTCCCTGTTGGGTTCCACGATAAAATCTTTTGTTCATAAGGGTTTGTTGTTCATCATATATTTCTTAATTTGATAATTATTATGTGTGCTTAAAATGGATGAAGATAAAAAGAAAAAGTAGGCAATATTGATTCACCCCTCCCCCCCTCTCAGTATTGTTGTATATTGCATCAATTTGTATCAGAGCAAGGTTCCTTTAAGCACAGTCTAACAAATTGAAAGGAAGATCAAATTAATCACACATGGATGGAAAAAAGATTTACAATGAGAATGGAACTCCAATACTTAGAAAAGAATACATATTTTGGAGTACAAGAATGGAAGGTCATCTGAAGGCATTGGGATATGATGTATGGAATTCAGTGATCACTGGTTATTTCCCACCAAATAGAGTAAGGACTCCAACTCAAAAGAAAGCCAAGAAAATTAACTCAATGACAATGAATACAATCCTTGATGGATTATCTGATGATATCAAAGAGAAGATAGGTGAATGTAACTTTGCAAAATAACTCTGGGAAAAATTAAAAGACCTCTACTTAGATGAGAAGTCAAATGAAGCAATTCAATCAGAAAAAAGTTTAGTCTACAACAATTCTAGTGATGAATATTTTTTTGAAGAATATTCAGACATTGAAGCAACAGTCAATATGGAAGATGATCTTGAAAGTTCTTTGGACAAACTGAGAAAAATAAACAAAGGTGTCAACAACTAAAGGATCAACTTAAGAATGTTGAAAAATTAAAGAAAGAGATTGAAGCCCTTAATAAAGTTCTCAGTCTACAAAGATCTCCCTCGAACAAATATGGCCTTGGATATGACCATGCACACATAATTAAAGGATCAAGTCCTATTACTCAGATTGATATTGAAGATAACATGTCTAGTGATGATACCTCCAAAGAATATACTCATCCTCCCAAGAAGATGTATCAAATCAAAAGAGAAGAATCAACCATCAATAAAGGTAAAGACTATCCACAATCTTTTGATTGAAATAATTTTGATATTGAATTCTACCCTACAAGTAGAGAAGAAGATTCAAATACAATAACAAAATGTTCTGTTAGCATCTATCCCATGGAAGAAGAAGAAGAAAAACTATCAAAGGACAAAGAAAAGGTTGATTGGAGTCTCTTTGAATACCTCTATCACCATAATGAATCATACTATAGCTATCTTCATGACTACACTCAAGAATTTCTTGAAAAGAGTCAAAAGCATGTCTTGGAAATAAAGCAAATGCTCAAGGACAGTAAAAAGATAATATATGAGCAGGAAAATCAGTTAGAAGATAAAGAAGAGGAGATCAAGAGACTAAAAAATGAAATCAATCAAGAAAAAGAAGAAAAGAAGGAAGATCATGTCTCAGGAAAAAACCTTGCAGATCTAAAAGAACTAAGGGAAAACTATGTCAATCTTAAAATCCAACTTGAAGAAGACAAAAGGAGAGAAGAGGTAGTAAGGAACCAGTTGGACAAAAAAGAAGAATCTTGTCATAAGATGGAAGCAAAACTTGTGAATCTTAGAAAGAAGGTTGAGAAGTTAGACACCCAAATCAATTTCTTGAACAACTCCATGACCCTGGATGAGATCTTGGATAGTCAAAGATCACCATATGACAAAACCGGTCTTGGCCACAACAAGGAAGAAATTAGTAATCTCAAGAAACTTGATGCAAGTCCTTCATTTGTAAAAAGTGAAGACAGGTCTAATGCAAGTATTTCCTTTATAAAAAGGGAAATCAAGTATGATGCGGGTTCTTCATGTTCAAAGAATAAAAGAAACAGCACAAAACTTAGAAGATCATATCAAGGAAGACATCCAGAAGATACTCATACACCTCAAAGAAAGTTCAGAAGAGAGACACCTTCATGGATGAATCAAAGAAGGTATGAGAGTGTCTTTAAAGGTTATTTTTTTTCTTTTAATGAATATAGTCATAAAGCCTTGGATTGTCAGCATCATGGAAGAAAACAATTTGGTGGGTTCAACAACAGTATGAGATGTTGGAACTGCTATCATGATGGACATATTGCTGCACATTATTACACTATGATATGCTACAGTTGTGGTAGATATGGTCACAAAGCCCATGACTGTTGGAAATCAAGAAGACGGTCAATAAGAAATGCTTCACACAATATGACAACAAGAGTAAATAAGAAGACATGGAAAATAAAATCCCAAGTACCAAATAAGAAGGATGAGGAAATTATTGCTCCTAAAATTGATGAAGTTAATAATAGGAGTTTGGAGGATAAAAATTCTAATAAGGAATACTCTCAAGACAAGGATAAAGAATCTTTTTGTGCACATAATAATGATGTTGATGATGAATCTCCAACAAAAGAACGACAAGAAGATTTGAGTGATGATTATCTCAGAAATCTATCAATCCTCTTTTAAGGTACACTGAAACTCCTTCCAAAAGAAGAAAAAAGAAAAAAAGAAGGATATTTGTCCAGAAAGATGCAAAGACTATGCTCAATGAAAAAAATTATCTGATGGATATTCCATCAATTTATATTTGATAATGGAGGGAAGCCGTTAGCACATCAGTACTCATATTGAACAGAGGTTAGCTTAGGATTAATAGTAGTAGAACTTCTTGTGAACCCTGTTGTGGAAGAGCTCATTCGGTAAAATACTTCAAGGTCTCTGTAAGTAAGGGTTACATCGAAAGGCTTGATGATAATTTCGAAAATGTGATGCTAGATACGATGAAGGTATCCTTCTTGGATATGCTTCTACCAAGAAAGAATACAGATTCTACAATCTTAGGTTACATAAGATTGTTGAGATTGAAGATGTCAAAATGGATGATATAAAAACAATTAGTATCATGGTTAAAGATCAATGAGAATCAATGGATAGATTCAAGGGCTGTTTGAAATAGATGAGATACAATTGCGTTGTGTTTTAGTAGGACAACGACATTTGCAAAAGCAACATTCTGATGTACAAAATGAGGTAAATGACATTCCGTAAAGATAACAAGAGGAGAAACCCTGGTAGAAAAAGATACCCTTTTAGAAACAAAGGGGGAGAACAGTCCATAAAAAACCAAGGGAAGTTCTAGTTAGAAAATAAGAAAGTAACTGGATTAGGTTTTGAAAAGACTTGATCACTACAAAAATTTGTATCAAGAAGACTACTCATATGAAACACAAAAAATCCAAATAAACTGAGATAAGAAGTTAGTAAGTCAACAAGGGATGAAAACTTGTCAGGAAGAGTTACCTTTTTAGAAATAAAGGGGGATAATAGTCAGAAGCAGAGAGAGAGCATATTGATAGGGGGATTCATTCAGCTATGACTGGAAAAACATGTCCATAGGAAGAGTTACCCAAGTTCAGTCTGATCAGTAACATACAGAGATTTACCAGTGGTGAGAAAAGTAATTATACTGACAGATCATAAGAGAAGAAACCCTTTTCCATTGATGTCAAAGGGGGAGAGAAATGTCATATAAAGGAAAAATTCATAAAAGGAAAGCATCAACATAGGGGTAGTTTTGTATATGAAGTTAGTGTGTTGACCTCAATGATAAAGGGGGAGATTGTTGGAAACATTGTCATTGATGTCAATAATCGAAGTGATGATCTGTAATGATCAAGTACATCAGATGAGATTGTCATTGATGTTAATAGTTGAAGTGATGATCTGTTTTTAAATGACAGATGACATTTTCATTGATGTCAACAATATATCAGTGAACAAGAAGATATCAAATGTAGAGATCGATAGCGCAAGCTTAGGAGGAATAGAGAACATGTAGTCGAAAGATCAAAACTGTCTACAGGTATATCATTCAGTAGAAAATGTCAACTGTGTGGAGAGATAGATAGCATAAGCTTAGGAGGATTTCCTTGGAAATTTTAAGAAGTCAACCATTGCACAGGAAATTGTGAGAAGTCTCAGCAGCTGTTGAATTAAACCCAATTCCTGTCAGCCGTCAGATCATCTCAATGTGGAAGGATAGGATAAGTGAGGTAAAGAGGTTGTGAGTTCAAAGTGTCAAAACCTCATCATCCATCGGATCACCGAGGTTATGGACCGTTGATCTATCATGAATCATTTTCGGAGTTTCACGGTCTTCGAGTGAGGCAACTCAGATTAGGAGTTCACAATATGAGAAATCGTGACACACTCCTCTGGCTTGGCCCCTGGTCATAGATAATGGTCACATAGTCGAAGGATGAGGTTAAGGAAGGAGCTAGCATTGGTAGCCTCCATTTCAGAATTTCAGATACCGAGTGTTGGAGGAGTTAAGGAGACTCACAGCAGATTCCTCGAAGTGCGAAATTGCGAAGCGCTTTGTGGATAAGAGCCTGGTCACCATCGATGGTCACGAGAAGGGAAGGAGCTAGTGCACTAAGATAAAGGAGGAGTGTTGAGACCTTTCATCACAAGAATGATGAAATGTGAAATCGTAATAAGATAAGGACCATTGATTTGGAGTACACAACGAGGACCGTTGGATCAGGGCTGTGGGTCAACGAACCACGTTAGCAAGGACACGTGGCAGAGTAAGACACTAACAAGAGTCAAGTTGATACATCATTTCAGGTACGTGAAAATCACGAATATGAATGACATGTGGTAGCTATGACACGTGAACAAGTGACGTCACAATGAGAATCCCGAAATTATGACAGCCATCCATTTCAATGCATGATTAAGTCATAGCCGTCAATCTAGAACAGTGGAAGGACAGTGTAAGGATTAAACACTAACCATTGATCTGGTTTAGAGATGTAATGTGAGTCATCTGATCATTTCGACGATATCATAATCGAGATTTTTGAACTGTTGGAGGTCATGAAGACTCGATGGGAAAAGCATCGAAATCCCGACAGCCATCCATATCAGTGGGTGATTGAATCACGACCGTTGACTCTAATAAAGCACTCAAAGCATGCATTCGGTCTAGCACCTAGTCACCGTAGTTGGTTGTATGGTTCTGAGATGTAATAGGCGATATCATAATTGAGAATTTTGAAAGGTTGGATGTAACAAAGACCCAAATGGCAAAGTGCCAAAATTTCGACAACCATCCATCTCAGTGGGTAATGTTATCACTCCAAGAGTCACTCCCAGACTGAAAATGAGAGTAATCTTGGTAACATAGAAATGTAAATGGATTAAAATGGTTTGAATAGGTGGATCAACAAGAGAAGAGTAAAAAGGAGGGCATCAGACTACTGCAAATACATTCCATTGGGCATGGAGTCACAACATCCTAGAGATCAAAGGAAATCAAGTCGCCTACTAGACAAAAGGCTTATGCAAATATGGATAGAAGAGTATAAGGTAAACAAAGAGAATAATAACTGCATAACATATATCCTTTCTGTAATATAGATTAAAGAGTGCTTGAACAATAATCTGTGATTAACAAGCAATTACCACAAATCCTTTGCAGCTCATGAATTCATTAACCAAAGGCGGATTTTTATCTTCAAAATCTGTAAATATTACTCAAACAATATGAAAACATAGAATTATAACAAAGAACACAAAGTATGATAAGAAAATCTCATGAATCTCTAATGGTAGAAATGCTAATTACAACAGGCCCTCAGGCTTACAATTGAGCAAATAAATTGTTCCTCTAGCTCTCTCCTCTCTTGGATCATGAATCCCTCCCTCCTACCCTCTTGTACAATGAATATATATTCATATTGGTCCTTTCCATCTCACCTATTCAAAATCAAACCCCTTTCCAAAAATAGAAACAACTACAAACAAAAAATGACATGTTTTAACTAATTTCCTGCTTTTCAGGAGGCAAAATTATGAAAAATAGGCTTCCAAACTCCACTTGTAATTCTCAAACCATAACAGATGTGTAAAATATGAGAACGGTGTTTGTATATAATCTCTTTATGAACAAAAAAATCTCTCATTTTATTTGACTTCATCTCCTACTGGCCACAACAGGTGTCATAAAAACATGCCTCAAACAGGAAATCACGAAAACTGAAAACATAGGGCTCAAAGATTCCTTTGAATCTCCCAGTCCATGACATCTGTGTGAAAAAATAAAGAGGTTAATGTTCTTGGGTATGTTCTTGACAATAAATCCTTTGGATTTTTAAAATTCATCTTATTTCACCCGAAAATCCTCCTGGAAGTCAACTGGTAAAAAATGCCAGTTCAGTGGTCTTAAAACAAAGTTTTAGTAGCACATTCTGTAGCACCACTTCTATGTCAAATATGTTTCTAACCATAGCTCATTTTGAAAAATTGAGAGAGGTTTTTGTTATTTTTTATGTGATTAACAACAACCTCCTCCAATTTTCAAAAATTCCTTACCATTTGTTCATAGTACAATTTTTAAGTTTGTCACTCAAAACTGGTAGAAACATCTTTGCACAATTTGGTTTCTGTCAAAATTTAGGTAGCGAATTTGGGTAACGCCCACTTGTGTATCTTGTTAAAATATCAGTAGCACCTGCCTTTGTATCCTTTCAGACTTTATGTAGTTCCATCATAATTTGCAACACTTTCACATGAATATGTGCAGAGTGGGTAGCAACCTTGGGTATTAGCAGCGCCATTTTGAAATAACTCTGCAAATTCGGTAGCGCACCTCCTCTATTTTAGGAAAGTATCCATTCACATAATATTTCTATTTAATGTGTGCATGGATCTGGGATTTGGTATATGCATTAAATTTGGTAGATAAGATAGGTTTGACTTAGGACACTTGAGCACACACCACCTTTGGCCAAAGCGATTAATGGGAAATTGTCAAGGCGCGGTGATGAATTGGGAAGCTATGACCATAGGAAAAGGACCAAAGGTGATCCATATGGATATCGGTGGCCACCCACCTTTTCCAACTGGCTCAAAACAGTTTTCTGACATTTTTGGCAATTTACTATTTTTAGCAGTTTTTACTTCCGGGGCCATTTTGAGGGCCTAAATGAAGGTTTTTCGGTATCGATATCCTCAATTATAGCTGAAGGAATAATTGAGACCCCTAAATGAATATCCTTGAAAATACCTTTCCAACGGGCTATCACATGCCTAAAACAGATATCGTATGCAAAAGTTACGACCCCGAGAAGTTGATGTACTAACTTACCCAAACATGGCCCACATGACTTTTGGCGCTTCATCTCCTAGGGTTAGGTTTTTGGATGTAGAGGGTTTTTGGTGTTCCTGTTTATTGTAAAAATGCCTTTAGAGCCTCATTGTAATCATATTCTTGTGAATGCACACTGCCGTCACATATGTTCTCAGAGATAAGTTGCCACCATTTCAGCAAGCTTGTTTCCGCTGCATTTTATAGTTTCAGCTTATTTCGTTATTTAATAGAAAACCAGTTTTACTGTATCTATGTTATTTTGTGTTAAGAACCTATTAATAATCTGTATTCATTTCATTCTTCTCATAAAATCAGATCAGTGGTATCAGAGTGTTCTTCTCCTTGTCTTCTTAATGCATGTCCCCAACGAGGTCGGAGTACAAAGAATTGGGTCTCGATCTTGTTTCTCTTGAGGACAGAAGCTCTCGCACACCCAACCGACCTCCCATGGAAAGGGAAAATAAATATGATGGGATAGGAGATCCTTTCAAACTATTGATTGAGGAATCCCTCACGCAACAGAGGAATAAGATGATGGACAGTTTCGCGCAAATCCTTCGGTGACTACCAACAGGCGAAGCATCTTCTTCGAACGGAGGCGTCATCCCCTTCAAGGTACAAATAAACTTTGATATTCCAATATTTGAGGGTCAGATAGACGCAGATGTTGTAGACAAGTGGTTGAATCTACTAGAAGGGTATTTTTCTATTCATAAATTTTTGAATAGAGAAAATATTACTTTTGTGCTCCTCAAAGTCGTTCCCCATGTCAAAGATTGGTGGGAAACTTTCTGTGAGAAAAAGGAAACAGAGGAAACCTCATTATTTTCAGTCACGACCACCTGGGAATCCTCCAGGGATGCTATTAAGGAACAATACTACCCTATCAAAAGTTATGACGACCTATATACCAAATGGACCACACTGTGGCAAGAAAGAGACCAAGCAGTGCCAGATTTCAGAAATATCTTCCATACCTTGTGCACCAAGTTGGGTATCAAAGATTCAGAGTGACATCTGGTGCTCAAGTATCGTGGTGCTCTACATAGATACATCCAAACTGAAATTGAATTTCTGGACATCTCATCCTTGGGTGTGGCCTACCGATATGCTGTCAAAATCGAGCAGAAGCTCAAACAAAACACGCGACAATTTGGGCCTGGGAACCCCTCACAACAAAAGCCAGGAAAGGGCGGCCCCAACCCATCGAATAAAGGACAGAGTAAGTATGGACAGTATGAATACAATCACTACAAGCCGCAAGCAAAGAAGGACACTGGAAAGACAAAGAAAGATACTGGGAAGTGGTACGACTTCCATAAGAGCCCTTGGCATAACACTGCTGACTGCCTCTCAAAGCAGTCGTTGGTGGCCAAAGTGAAAGCCTCTGAATCAGATGCAGATTCTCACTCTGAGAAAAAACCAGAAAGGGGAAGACGGATCATTGACTCAAAACCTAGTGCCACCATTGATACCACCAAGCTCCATCCTAGTGAACCAGACAAGACAGAAGAAGGAGAGCGCCTCTTCCATTCATAGATGTGGGTAAAAGGCACCCCGCTGCACTTCATTGTTGATAGTGGTAGCCAGAAGAACCTCATCTCAACAAAGGTTTTCAAGCAGCTAGACCTGTCAACAACGTCGCACCCACAACCCTACACCATTGGATGGCTCCGCCAAGGAAGCGATCTCCGCGTCAGCCAACAGTGTCGACTATCATACGACATCAATCTCTTCAAAGACGAGGTATTGTGTGACGTTTATCCTCTTGAAGTTTGTGATGTTCTTTTGGGCCAAACTTATTTATGGAAACGTCATGTTGTATATGAGTCTAGACCTCATAGTGTTATTATTACTTTGAACAAGAAATTGTACAGGATACCCGAGGCAGTCCCACCTAGTGTTATTTCCTTGATCTCTGCTAAGCAATGTAGGAAGGTCATCCCTCAGAGGGGGAAGTTTGTCTTCTTCGTGACTCACTCTCAGAATAAGAAAAATATCACAGCCACATCCAGGGTCTCTGCGGTCGACCTCTCCACACAGTAGAAGCAAGTAAATAAGGTCATGGAAGAATAATCAGATATATTCTCCTCACCTATAGGGGTACCTCTACACTACCAGGTCAAGCACCCCATCGATCTAACCCCCGACGCACCACTGCCCAATGGGCCAGTCTATCATCGCTCTTTGTTAGAGAATGAGGAGATCAAGCGACAGATCCAAGAACTGCTCCACAAGGGGCACATCTTCCCTAGCTCATCACCTTGCGGGAGCCCAATCGTGATGGTAGAGAAGAAAGATGGAACCTGACGACTTTGTATTGATTACCAGGCTCTGAATAAAATCACTGTCAGAAATTGGTACCCGATTCCCCGAATCGATGACCTCCTTGATCAACTCACGAGGGCCAAATATTTCAGTAAGATTGATCTAAAGTTTGGCTACCACCAAGTCCCAATAGAACAGACAGATGTATGGAAGATCGCCTTCAAGTCAAAGGAAGGACTTTTTGAAAGGTTGGTCATGCCCTTTGGTTTGACAAATGCTCCAACCACTTTCATGAGGATGATGGACAATATCCTGCGACCATTCACCAATACTTTTGTAGTGGTGTATCTATATGACATTCTAATTTACAACAAGACTTGGGCCAAACACTTGCAGCATATTCAGTAGGTTTTGCACACCCTGCGGCAGCACAAGCTATACGCCAACCTGAAAAAATACTCCTTTGGCATGGATGGGGTCCATTACCTAGGCTACATCATTGATCAGCATGGCGTACATGTGGATCCAGCCAAGATCCAATTCATTCGTGACTGGCTAGCCCCAACAACACTCACTGAGCGTTGGAGCTTCTTGGGACTTGCTAATTTCTACCGCAAGTTCATGTTGGGTTTCTCCGATATTGCATGGGCCCTCAGCCAAATAAACAGAGGTGGTGGTAAGGCGAAATTTGCATGGGGTCGGTCCCAACAACAAGCATTCGATGATTTGAAGCAGCGCTTATGCTTAGCCCTAATACTTTCACTACCAGACCTGAAGCATCCCTTTGATATCGAGACAGATGCTTTAGACTATGCTATGGGTGTCATTCTCACTCATCACGGCCACCTCGTGGCCTACCATAGTGAGACACTGTCAGAAACTATCTGTAAGTACCCTACTTACGACAAAGAAATGTACTCCATTGTGAAAGCATGCCACCAATGGAGACATTACATTCTTAAGAAGGAGACAGTCATCCACACTGATCATAAGCCATTGCAGTTCATGAAAACACAGGGAAAATTGCAGAATGACTGCCATCAAAAGTGGTCCACATACTTGCAGCAATTCCACCTCAACATCAAGTATAAAATAGGAAGAACGAATCGCGTCACTGATTGCCTCAACAAACCACCAGTCACAGGACTCACCATAGTTCTAGACTCTTGTAGCCATGAGACATTTGGATGGCCCCAACCCTATGAGATAGACACTGACTTTTCCGCCACCTACCAAATGTTGGGTGCAAATGCACTTGTCGATAATTTTCATCTTCAGGATGGGTTTTCGTGTCATCTAGGCCATATCTATGTTCCATCAAGTGAGCGAGCGAAGCTGATCTAGGAAGCCCACTACAGTCGGGTGGCAGGATACTTTGGCATCGAAAAGACAGTGGCGATGCCACAAAAACATTTCTACTGGCTGAAACTTCGACAGGAGGTCGGCAAGTATATCAGGTCTTGCATTGTCTGCGCTATTTCCAAACCGACCACTAAGAAACATGGCCTGTACACCCCTCTTCCTACTCCTGGAATTCCATGGGAATCCATCTCAATGGACTACATGTCAGGCCTCCCATCCACCAAGCGGGGAAATGACTGTGTTTTTGTGGTTGTTGATCGCTTTTCTAAGATGGCGATTCTGGTTACCTACAAGAAGAGCATCACAGCAGAGGCCACTGCCAAGCTCTTCTTTGAACGAGTCTGGGTACATTTTCGAATCCCACAAACCATTGTCTTAGATTGGGATAGTCGATTTCTCAGCACATTCTGGTCGAGCCTCTGGTCACTGCTGGACACCAAGCTCACCAAATCCACGACCTTCCACCCCCAGACAGATGGCCAAACCGAGGTTGTAAATTGAATGATTGTGCATATCCTTCACATGTATAATTCAAAGAACCCTCACACATGGGATGAGATCCTTCCCTATGTCTAGCATAGATACAACTGAGCCTTGCATAGATTAACCAGCCATAGCCCCTTTCAAGAGGGGTTGCGATTCCAACCATTGGGTCCCATAGATGTTGCACTTCCCCTTGCGATCACCTTGACTGACTCATCTCCTGCTCCAATTGAAGTTGACAAAGCCACCCGATTCATTGAGCGGATCTAGCACATTCACCAACAGGTTCATGATATCCCACAAAAGTCCAATGACAAGTACAAATAGCGCCATGATGAACATCGGGTGCCGCATAAGTTTCAAGTGGGTGACAAAGTTTGGTTGCACTTGCAGAAAGAATGCCTTACAGGACCCCATCGGAAGCTTTTCCCACTCTGATATGGACCATACACTATCACCAAGGCCATGGGGGATAATTCTTTTGAGCTCAACATTCCTCCTTTCCTTGGCCTGCACCCAGTGTTCAACGTGGATCTCCTTCACCCTTATTTCCCACCATTATTGGACACCTCAGAAGTAGCAGAAAAGCTGACACCAACAGAGCTCAACCCCGACTGCATACAATAGACATCCAATGATCAGATTGTGGACAGACAGATAAAGGGCACTTGACAACAAAGGATCCAACTTTATCGAGTCGTCAAAGCAGGGCAGCTCCTACACTAAGGCAAGTGGCTCACCCGAGGCCAAATTCAGTAGAAATTTCCTCATCTAATGGGGGACCTCAATTCAATGGAGACCATTGATTACTAAGGAGGGAGGATTGATCCATATGGATATCGGTGGCCACCCACCTTTTCCAACTGGATCAAAACAATTTTCTAACATTTTTGGCAATTTACTATTTTTAGCAGTTTTTACTTCCGGGGCCATTTTGAGGGCCTAAATGAAGGCTTTTCGGTATCGATCTCCTCAATGATAGGTAAAGTAATAATTGAGCCACCTAAATAAATATCCTCGATGATACCTTTCAAATGGGCAATCACATGCCTAAAACGGAGATCGTATGCAAAAGTTACGACCCCGGGAAGTTGATGTACTAACTTACCCAAACAGGGCCCACATGAATTTTGGCGCTTCATCTCCTAGTGTTAGGTTTTTGGATGTCTAGGGTTTTTGGCATTCCTGTTTATTTTAAAAAGGCCTTCAAAGCATCATTGTAATCATCTTCTTGCGAATGCACGCTGCCGTCACATCTCTTCTCAGAGATAAGCCGCCACCATTCCAGCAAGCTTGTTTCCACATCATTTTATAGTTTCAGCTTATTTCGTTATTTAATAGAAAACCAGTTTTACTGTATCTTTATTATTTTGTGTTAAGCACCTATTAATAATCTGTATTTATTTATTTCTTCTCATAAAATACGGATTAGTGGTATCAGAGCAGTCTTCTCCTTGTTGTCTTAATGCATGTCCCCAACAAGGTTAGAGTACAAAGAATTGGGTCTCGAGCTTGTTTCTCTTGAGGACAGAAGCTCTTGCACGCCCAAGCGACCTCCCATGGTAGGGGAAAATAAAGATGAAGGGATAGGAGATCCTTTCAAACTATTGATTGAGGAAGCCCTCACACAACAGAGGAACAAGATGATGGATAGTTTCACGCAAATCCTTCGGCGACTACCAACAGGCAAAGCATCTTCTTCAAACGGAGGCGTCACCCCCTTCAAGGTACAAATAAAATTTGATATTCCTATATTTGAAGGTCAGATAGACGCAGATTCTATATACAAGTGGTTGAATCTACTAGAAGGGTATTTTTCTATTCATAAATTTTTGAATAGAGAAAAGATTACTTTTGTGCTCCTCAAAGCCGTTCCCCATGTCAAAGATTGGTGGGAAACTTTCTGTGAGCAAAAGGAAACAGAGGAAACCTCATTATTTTAAGTCACGACCACCTGGGAATCCTTCAGGGATGCTATTAAGGAACAATGCAACCCCGTTAGAAGTTATGACGACCTATATACCAAATGGACCACACTGTGGCAAGAAAGAGACCAAGCAGTGCCAGATTTCACAAATATCTTCCATACCTTGCGCACCAAGTTGGTTATCAAAGATTCAGAGTGACATTTGGTGCTCAATTATCGTGGTGCTCTGCATAGATACATCCAAACTGAAATGAAATTTCTAGACATCTCATCCTTGGGTGCGGCCTACCGATATGTCATCAAAATTGAGCAGAAGCTCAAACAAAAGACGCAACAATTTGGGCCTGGGAACCCCTCACAGCAAAAGCCAGGAAAGGGCGGCCACAACCCATCAAAAAAAGGACAGGGTAAATATTGACAGTATCAGGACAACCAGTACAAGCCACAAGAAAATAAGGACATCGGAAAGACAAATAAAGATACTGGGAAGTGGTGCGACTTCCATAAGAGCCCTTGGCATAACACTGCTGACTGCCGCTCAAAGCAGCCGTTGGTGGCCGAAGTGAAATCCTCTGAATTAGATGTAGATTATGACTCTAAGATAGAACTATAAAGGGGAAGATGGATCATTGATGCGGAACCCAGTGCCACCATTGCTACCACCAAGCTCCAGCCTAGTGAACCAGATGAGCCAGAAGAAGGAGAGCGCCTCTTCCATTCACAGATGTGGGTAAAAGGCACCTCGCTGCACTTCATCATTGATAGCAGTAGCCAGAAGAACCTCATCTCAGTAGAGGTTTTCAAGTGGCTGGACCTATCAACAACACCACACCCACAACACTACACCATTGGATGGCTCCGCCAAGGAAGCGGTCTTCGCGTCAATCAACAGTGTCGACTATCGTACGACATCAAGCCCTTCAAAGATGAGGTATTGTGTGACGTTGCTCCTCTCGAAGTTTTTGATGTTGTTTTGGGCAAACCTTATTTATGGAAATGTCATGTTGTATATGAGTCTAGGCCTCATAGTGTTATTATTACTTTGAACAAGAAATTGTACAGGATACCCGAGGCAGTCCCACCTAGTGTTATTTCCTTGATCTCTGCTAAGAAATGCAAGAAGGTCATCTCTCAGATGGGGAAGTTTGTCTTCTTCATGATTCACTCTCAGAATAATAAAAATATCGCAGCCACATCCAAGGTCTCTATGGCTGACCTCTCCACACAAAAGAAGCAAGTAGATAAGATCATGGAAGAATAATTAGATATATTCCCCTCACCTATAGGGGTACCTCTACACTACCAGGTCAAGCACCCCATCGATCTAACCCCCGACTCACCACTGCCCAATGGGCCAGTCTATCATCGCTCTTTGTTAGAGAATGAGGAGATCAAGCGACAGATCCAAGAACTGCTCCACAAGGGGCACATCCACCCCAGCTCATCACCTTGCGGGAGCCCAATTGTGCTGGTATAGAGGAAAGATGGAACCTGGCAACTTTGTATTGATTACCGGGCTCTGAATAAAATCACTGTCAGAAATCGGTACTCGATTCCCCGAATCGATGACCTCCTTGATCAACTCACAGGGGCCAAATACTTTAGTAAGATTGATCTAAAGTCTGGCTACCACCAAGTCCCGATAGAACAGACAGATGTATGGAAGACTGCCTTCAATTCAAAGGAAGGACTTTCTGAATGGTTTGTCATGCCCTTTGGTTTGAAAAATGCTCCAACCACTTTCATGAGGATGATGGACGATATCCTGCAACCATTCACCAATACTTTTGTAGTGGTGTATCTGGATGACACTCTAATTTACAACAAGACTTGGACCGAACACTTGTAGCATATTCAGTAGGTTCTGCACACCCTGCGGCAGCACAAGCTATACGCCAACGTGGAAAAATACTCCTTTGGAATGGATAGGGTCCATTACTTGGGATACATCATTGATCAGCATGGCGTACATGTGGATTCAACCAAGATCCAAGTCATTCGTGACTGGCCAGCCCCAACAACACTCACTGAGCTTCGGAGCTTCTTGGGACTTGCTAATTTCTACCGCAGGTTCGTGTTGGGTTTCTCCCATATTGCATGGGCCCTCAGACAAATAAATAGGGGTGGTGGTAAGGTGAAATTTGCGTGGGGCCGGTCCCAACAACAAGCATTCGATGATTTTGAAGCAGCGCTTGTGCTCATCCCCAGTACTTTCACTACCAGATCTACAACATCCCTTTGAGATTGAGACAGATGCAACAAGAAAGAGACCAAGCAGTGCCAGATTTCACAAATATATTCCATACCTTGTGCACCAAGATGGGTATCAAAGATTCAGAGTGACATCTGGTGCTCAAGTATCGTGGTGTTCTGCATAGATACATCCAGACTAAAATGGAATTTCTATACATCTCATCGTTGGGCGCGGCCTACCGATATGCCGTCAAAATCTAGCAGATGCTCAAACAAAAGACGCGGCAATTTGGGCCTGGGAACCCCTCAGAACAAAATCTAGGAAAGGGCATCCCCGACCCACCAAACAAAGGAAAGAACAAAGATGGACAGTATCAAGACAATTAGTACAAGACACAAGCAAAGAAGGACACTGGAAAGACAAAGAAAGATACCAAGAAGTGTTGCGACTTCCATAAGAGCCCTTGGCATAACACTGCTGACTACCACTCAAAGAAGTCCTTGGTGGCCAAAGTGAAAGCCTCTGAATCAGATGCAGATTCTGACTCTGAGACAGAACCAGAAAGGGGAAGACGAATCATTGATGCGGAACCCAGTGCCACCGTTGCTACCACCAAGCTTCAGCCTGGTGAACGAGACGAGCCAGAAGAAGGATAGTGCCTCTTCCATTTGCAGATGTGGGTAAAAGGTACCCCGCTGCACTTCATCATTGATAGCGGTAGCCAGAAGTACCTCATCTCAATAGAGTTCGTCAAGCGGCTGGACCTATCAACAACACCACACCCATAACCCTACACCATTAGATGGCTCCGCCAAGGAAGCGATCTCCACGTCAGCCAATAGTGCCGACTGTCCCACGGCATCAAGCCCTTCAAAGACGAGGTATTGTGTGATGTTGCTCCTCTCAAAGTTTGTGATGTTGTTTTGGGCCAACCTTTTTTATGGAAACGTCATGCTGTATATGAGTCTAGGCCTCGTAGTGTTATTATTACTTTGAACAAGAATTTGTACAGGATACCCGAGGCAGTCCCACCTAGTGTTATTTCCTTGATCTCTGCTAAGCAATGTAGGAAGGTCATCTCTCAGATGGGGAAGGTTGTCTTCTTCATGATTTTCTCTCAGAATAAGCAAAAGATCGCAGCCACATCCAGGTTCTCTGCGATCGACCTCTCCACATAGTAGAAGCATGTATTCTTCTAAGGGGTCATGGAAGAATACTCGGATATATTCTCCTCACCTACAGGGGTACCTCTACACTGCCAAGTCCAGTACCCCGTCGATCTGACCCCTGGCACACTGCTGCCCAATGGGCCAGTCTATTGTCGCTCTTTGTTAGAGAATGAGGAGATCAAGTGACAGATACAAGAACTACTCCATAAGGGGCACATCCGCCCCATCTCATCACCTTGCGGGAGCCCAATCGTGCTGGTATAGAAGAAAGATGGAACCTGGTGACTCTGTATTGATTACCAGGCTCTGAGTAAAATCACTGTAAGAAATCGGTACCCGATTCCCCGAATCGATGACCACCTTGATCAACTCACAGGGGCCAAATTCTTCAGTAAGATTGATTTGAAGTCTGGCTACCACCAAGTCCCGATAGGATAGACAGATGTATGGAAGACCACCTTCAAGTCAAAGGAAGGCATTTTTGAATGGTTGGTCATGCCCTTTGGTTTGAAAAATGCTCCAACCACTTTCATGAGGATGATGGACGATATCCTTCAACCATTCACCAATACTTTTGTAGTGGTGTATCTGGATGACATTCTAATTTACAGTAAGACTTGGGCCGAACACTTGCAGCATATTCAATGATTTGAAGCAGCGCTTGTGCTCATCCCCAGTACTTTCACTACTAGACTTGCAATATCCCTTTGAGATCAAGACAGATGCTTTAGACTATGCTGCAGGTGCCGTTCTCACTCAGCACAACCACCCCGTGGCCTACCATAGTGAGACACTATCAGATAATGTCTGTAAGTACCGTACTTATGAAAAATAAATGTACTCCATTGTGAAAGCATGCCACCAATGGAGACATTACATTCTTGGGAAGGAGACAATCATCCACACTGATCATAAGACACTGTAGTTCATGCAAACACAAGGAAAATTGCAGAATGACCGCCATCAAAAGTGGTCCACATACTTGCAGCAATTCCACCTCAACATCAAGTATAAAACAGGAAGCACCAATCGCGTTGTTGATTGCCTCAACTGACCGCTAGTCGCGACACTCACCACAATTCTAGACTCTTGCGACTATGAGACATTTGGATGGCCCCAACTCTATGAGTCAGACCCTGACTTCGCCGCCACCTACCAAATGTTAGGTGCAAATGCAGTTGTCGATAATTTTCATCTTCAGGATGGGTTGTTGTGTCATCTGGGCCACATCTGTGTTCCATCAAGTGAGTGAGCAAAGCTGATCTGGGAAGCCCACTACAGTCGGGTGGAAGGACACTTTGGTGTTGAAACGACAGTGGCGATGCTACAGAAACATTTCTACTGGCCAAAACTTCAACAGGAGGTCGACAAGTATATCAGGTCTTGCACTACCTGCACTATTTCCAAACCGACCACTAAGAAATAGGGCCTGTACACCCCTCTTCCTACTCCTGACAGGCCATGGGAATCCATCTCAATGGACTACATGTCGGGCCTCCCATCCACCAAGCAGGGAAATGACTATGTTTTTGTGGTTGTTGATTGCTTTTATAAGATGGCGATTCTGGTTTCCTACAAGAAGAGCATCATAGCAGAGGCCACTGCCAAGCTCTTCTTTGAACAAGTTTGGGTACATTTTGGAATCCCACAAATCATTGTCTCAGATCGATATAGTCGATTTCTCAGCACATTCTGGTCGAGCCTCTAGTCACTGCTGGACACCAAGCTCACCAAATCCACGGCCTTCCAACCCCAGATAGATGGCCAAACCGAGGTTGTAAATCGAATGATTGTGCATATCCCTCACATGTATAATTCAAAGAACCCTCGAACATGGGATGAGAGCCTTCCCTATGTCCATCATAGCTACAACCGAGCCTTGCATAGATCAATTGGCCATAGCCCCTTTCAAGTGGGGTTGGGATTCCACCCATTGGGTCCCATAGATGTTGCACTTCCCCTTGTGATCACCTCGACTGACTCATCTTCTGCTCCAACTGAAGCTGACAAAGCCACCCAATTCATTGAGCAGATCTAGGAAATTCGCCAACAGGTTCAGGATATCCTACAGAAGTCCAATGACAAGTACAAATAGTGCCATGATCAACATCAAGTGCCGCATAAGTTTCAAGTGGGCGACAAAGTTTGATTGCACTTGCAGAAATAACGCTTTACAGGACCTCATCGGAAGCTTCGCCCACTTCGTTATGGACCATACACTATCACCAAGGCTGTGGGGGATAATTCTTTTGAGCTCAACATTCCTCCTTTCCTTGGCCTGCACCCAGTGTTCAATGTGGATCTCCTTCACCCTTATTTCCCACCATTATTGGACACCTCAGAAGTAGCAGAACAACTGACACCAATAGAGCTCAACCCCGACTGCATACAAAAGACATCCAATGATCATATTGTAGATAGACATATAAAGGGCACTCGACAACAAATGATCCATCTTTATCGAGTCATCAAAGTAGGGCAGCTCCTACACCAAGGCAAGTGGCTCACTCGGGGCCAAATTCAGCATAAATTTCTTCATCTAATGGAGGACCTCAGCACAATGGAGACCATTGCTTCTTCATGAGGGAGGATTGATCCAGATGGATATCAGTGGCCACCCACCTTTTTCAACTGGCTCAAAATAGTTTTCTGACATTTTTGGCAATTTACTATTTTTAGCTGTTTTTACTTCCAGGGCCATTTTGAGGGCCTAAATGAAGTTTTTTTAGTATCGATATCCTAAATGATAGTTTATATCATAATTGAGCTCCCTAAATGAATCATGTCGATGATACCTTTCCAACGGGCTATCACATGCCTAAAACAAAGATCGTATGCAAATGTTACAACCTCGGGAAGTTGATGTACTAACTTACCCAAAGAGGGCCCACATGACTTTTGGCGCTTCATTTCCTAGGGTTAGGTTTTTGGATGTATAGGGTTTTTGGAATTCTTGTTTATTGTAAAAAGGCCTTCAGAGCCTCATTGTAATCATCTTCTTGTGAATGTGCATTGTCGTCACATCTCTTCTCAGAGATAAGCCGCCACCATTCCAACAAGCTTGTTTCCGCTGCATTTTACAGTTTCAGCTTATTTCGTTATTTAATAGAAAACCAGTTTTACTGTATCTCTGTTATTTTGTGTTAAGCACCTATTAATAATCTGTATTCATTTCATTCTGATCATAAAATCAGGATTAGTGGTATCAAAGCGGTCTGCTCCTTGTCGTCTTATTACATGTCCCCAACGAGGTCGGAGTACAAAGAATTGGGTCTCGAGCTTGTTTCTCTTGAGGAAAGAATATCTTGCACACCCAAGAGCCCTCCCATGGTAGGGGAAAATAAATATGAAGGGACAGGAGATCCTTGCAAACTGATGATTGAGGAATCCCTCATGCAACAGAGGAACGAGATGATGGACAGTTTCGCGCAAATCCTTCGTCGAGTACCAATAGGCGAAGCATCTTCTTCGAATGGAGGCGTCACCCCCTTCAAGGTACATATAAACTTTGATATTCCTATATTTGAAGTTCAGATAGACGCAGATGCTGTAGACAAGTGGTTGAATCTACTAGAAGTGTATTTTTCTGTTCATAAATTTTTGAATAGAGAAAAGATTAATTTTGCGCTCCTCAAAGTCGTTCCCCATGTCAAAGATTGGTGGGAAACTTTCTGTGAGAAAAAGGAAACAGAGGAATCCTCATTATTTTGAGTCATGACCACCTGGGAATCCTTCAGGGATGCTATTAGAGAACAATACTATGTTGTCGGAAGTTATGACGACCTATATACCAAATGCACCACACTGCCGAAGGAAAGAGACCAAGCAGTGCAAGATTTCACAAATATCTTCCATACCTTGCACACCAAGTTGGGTATCAAACATTCGAAGTGACATCTGGTGCTCAAGTATTATGGTGCTCTACATATATACATCCATACTAAAATGGATTTTATGGACATCTCATCCTTGGGCACGGCCTAGCGATATGCCATCAAAATCGAGTAGAAGATCAAACAAAAGACGTGGCAATTTGGGCCTGGGAACCCCTCACAACAAAAGCTAGGAAAGGGTGGCCCCAACCCACCGAACAAAGGATAGAGAAAATATGGACAATATCAAGACAACCAGTACAACCTGCAAGCAAAGAAGGACACCGGAAAGACAAAGAAAGATACCAGGAACTGGTGGGACTTCCATAAGAGCCCTTGGCATAACACTGCTAACTGACGCTCAAAGAAGTCATTCGTGGTCGAAGTGAAAGCCTCTGAATCAGATGTTGATTCTGACTCTGAGACAGAACTAGAAAGGGGAAGATGGATCATTAACTCAGAACCGAGTGCCACCGTTGCTACTACCAAGCTCCAGCCTGGTGAACCAGATGAGCTAGAAGAAGGAGAGCGCCTCTTCCATTCACAGATGTGGGTAAAAGCACCCCGTTGCACTTCATCATTGATAGTGGTAGCCAGAAGAACCTCATATTAGCATAGGTCGTCAAGCGGCTGGACCTGTCAACAACGCGACACCCACAACCCTACACCATTGGATGGCTCCGCCAAGGAAGCAATCTCCGCGTCAGCCAATAGTGTCGATTGTTGTACGACATCAAGCCCTTCAAAGATGAGGTATTGTGTGACACTGCTCCTCCCGAAGTTTGTGATGTTATTTTGGGCCAACCTTATTTATGGAAACGTCATGCTGTATATGAGTATAGGCCTCGTAGTGTTATTATTACTTTGAACAAGAAATTGTACAGGATACCTGAGGCAGTCCCACCTAGTGTTATTTCCTTGATCTCTACTAAGCAATGCAGGATGGTCATCTCTCAGATGGGGAAGTTTGTCTTCTTCGTGATTCACTCTCAGAATAAGAAAAAGATCGCAGCCACATCTAGGGTCTCTACGGCCGACCTCTCCACACAACAAAAGAAAGTAGATAAGGTCATGGAATAATACTTGGATATATTCTCCTCACCTACAGGGGTACCTCTTCACTGCCAGGTCAAGCACCCCATTAATCTGACCCTCAGCGCACCGCTTCCCAATGGGCCAGTCTATCATCACTCTTTTTTAGAGAATGAGGAGATCAAGCGACAGATCCAAGAAATCCTCCACGAGGGACACATATTCCCCAACTCGTCACCTTGCGGGAGCCCAATCGTGCTAGTACAGAAGAATGATGGAACCTAGCAACTCTATATTGATTATCGGGCTCTGAATAAAATCACTGTTAGAAATCGGTACCCGATTCCCCGAATCGATGACCTCCTTGATCAACTCACGGGGACCAAATGCTTTAGTAAAATTGATCTGAAGTCTGGCTACCACCATGTCCCGATAGAATAGACAGATGTATGGAAGACTTCCTTCAAGTCAAAGGAAGGACTTTTTGAATGGTTGGTCATGCCCTTTGGTTTGACAAATTCTCCAGCCACTTTCATGAGGATGATGGACGATATCCTGCGACCATTCACNGTGGTGTATCTGGATGACATTCTAATTTACAGCAAGACTTGGGCCGAACACTTGCAGCATATTCAACAGGTTCTACACACCCTGTGGCAGCACAAGCTATACGCCAACCTGGAAAAATGATCCTTCGGCATGGACAGGGTCTGTTACCTGGGCTACATCATTGATCAACATGGTGTACATGTGGATCCAGCCAAGATCCAAGTCATAGATGACTGGCCAGCCCCAACAACACTCACTAAGCTTCGGAGATTCTTGGGACTTGCTAATTTCTACCGCAGGTTCATGTTGGGTTTCTCCCATATTGCATGGGCCCTCAGCCAAATAAACAGGGGTGGTGGTAAGAAAAAATTTGCGTGGGACCGGTCCCAACAAAAAGCATTTGATGATTTGAAGCAGTGCTTGTGCTCATCCCCAGTACTTTCACTACCAGGCCTGCAGCATCCATTTGAGATTGAGACAGATGCTTCATACTATGCCGTGGGTCTCGTTCTCACTCAGCACGACCACCCCGTGATCTACCATAGTGAGACATTGTCAGATACTGTCCGTTAGTACCCTACTTACGACAAAGAAATGTACCCCATTGTGAAAGCATGCCACCAATGGAGACATTACATTCTTGGGAAGGAGATAGTCATCCACACTGATCATAAGCCATTGCAGTTCATCCAAACACAGGGGAAATTGTAGAATGACCGCCATCAAAAGTGGTCCACATACTTGCAGCAATTCCACCTCAACATCAAGTATAAAACAGGATGCACCAATCGTGTCGTTGATTGCCTCAGTAGACCGCCAGTTGCAGCACTCACCACAGTTCTAGACTCTTGTGGCCATGAGACATCTGGATGGCCCCAACTCTATGAGACAGACCCTGACTTTGCCGCAACCTACCAAATGTTGGGTGCAAATGTAGTTGTCAATAATTTTCATCTTCAGGAAAATTGGTGATCGAAGCTGATCCGGGAAGCCCACTACAGTCGGGTGGCAGTACACTTTGGCGTTGAAAAGACAGTGGCGATGCTACAGAAACATTTCTACTGGCTGAAACTTGGATAGGAGGTCGGCAAGTATATTAGGTCTTGCACTGCCTGTGCTATTTCCAAACCGACCACTAAGAAACAGGGCCTGTACAACCCTCTTCCTACTCCTGATAGGCCATGGGAATCCATCTCAATGGACTACATGTCGGGCCTCCCATCCACCAAGCGAGGAAATGACTGTGTTTTTGTGGTTGTTGATCGCTTTTCTAAGATGGCGATTCTAGTTGCTTACAAGAAGAGCATAACAGCAGAGGCCACTGCCAAGATCTTCTTTGAACGAGTCTGGGTACATTTTGGAATCCCACAAACCATTGTCTCAGATTGGGATAGTCGATTTCTCAGCACATTCTGGTTGAGCCTCTGGTCACTGCTAGACACCAAGCTCACCAAATCCACGGCCTTCCACCCCCAGATAGATGGCCAAATCAAGGTTGTAAATTGAATTATTGTGCATATCCTTCACATGTATAATTCAAAGAACCCTCGCACATGGGATGAGAGCCTTCCCTATGTCTAGCATAGCTACAACCGAGCCTTTCATAGCTCAACTGTTAAGCCCTAATATTGGATCATTACCCCTTAATTGGGGCATATTAGATTGGTAATGTTATTTATTACCCCTTAATTGGGGCATATTAGATTAGTAATGTTATTTTATTTATGTCGGCATTAAGCCATTAGTTGTAATTATACCTCCTAGTCTCCTATATATACCAAGGAGACATTTTCATTTTGAATCATCTTGTACTTGAACATTTAAGTGGGGTAAAAGGAGTTTTCCCCCTAAAAGAGGATTATTATCTAAAATTATCTCTTTTTCAAGGCATTGAGTACTTTTCCTGAGGTTTTTCTATGCTATATTGATGTTTGGTTCTTAACATATGGTATCAGAGCTCAAGGTCTTGGGGTTTCGCTGCTACATCTGAGACACCATGGAATTTTCGCTATAACATTTTTTCTACAATGTTTCAAAAGGAACAGCTTGGATGCTATTTAGTAGACATATCAAGGTACGTTGGGTCAAAAATTCAGCTCCTGAGACCTTATACTTTCAGAGATACAGCCTGTACAATATAGGGTTCGGAAATCAGCCTGAAATGAGTCATTGCGGAATTTTCGCTATAACAAATTTTATGTAGCGTTTCAGAACCTGAACTCTAGAGGACATTTACATAAATTAGTAATTATCTATGGTAAAAATTTCAGATTCTGGGTCATCTTAAATTTGTAGATACACCCTGTGTAAGATAGGCTATCTGACTAGTCCTATTGAATAGTCTCAAGAAGGTGTTCCAGGTAAAACAATCATAACTTCTTCCTAGAGTATCCAAATTGCATGGGACTGGTTGCATTGGATCGTGGACAGTCTGTAGTATTTGGGGTGATAGTTTCAAAATTTTATATCAAATATTTTTTGCGGGGAACACTATACAAGTGAGCTCTCCTGGAAAGGCCAAAAATCAGCAAGTTGTGGGGAAGTTAATGTAAATTCCACTTGGCACATCCAATTTTGATCAGACCTGTGGCATTGCAGAAAAGAAATATCAAATAAATACATAAGATAAAGTTTCATACCCAGAAGGGCCAAAAAGTGGGAGATACAATAGAAGAAATATTGTCTAGCAGAACCACCTCAAAATCAAGGTTCAAAAGTGATACTTGGCCAACATGCCACCCAAAAAGGGAACTTCTACACCAAATAAGCCTCCAGAAAATCCTACTTGGACTCTTGATGAAGGTGAAGAAATGTGTAGGGACATAAATGAACTACAAAATAAGATGGATTCAATGGAAGCTAAGATGGATTCAATTGAAGCTAAGTTGGATACTAAGATGGATTCAATGGAAGCTAAGTTGGATACTAATATGGATTCAATGGAAGCTAAGATCATGGAAGTATTGAAAAATTTCGTAATAGAGAAGACACCCAAAAGTGAAAATGCATCCCATGAAATTCATGATGAGGACACAAGGAAGGTGAATCAAGAATGGAGAAACTCCAACTTTGGTTTGAAGACGAACCACATTCCTAAGATTGATATGAGGAAGTTTGATGGCAAGGACCCAATCACATGGATACTTTAGATGGAGCAATTCTTTGATCTCCATAATGTACCACATACACAAAAGGTATGAATTGCTTCTTTATATTTAGAACCTAATCAATTTGTTTGGTATCAGTGGCTTTGTTCTCGCAAATCACTCGTCACTTGGAAAATTTTCACGGAAGAAATGATAGCACACTATGAGGATACAAGGAGCAATACCTTCTTTAGCCAATTGATAAATCTCAAGCAAAAGGGCTCAGTTACAGAGCACATTGAGAACTTCCAAAGATTGAATATAAAGGTAACCAATATTCCAGATGAGCACTTGATTGATGTATTCATAGGAACTTTAAAGGATAACATTCAACATGAGGTTCGCCTTTGGGACCACAAATCATTGGAGAATGCATTTAAGGTGGCAAGAAATGTTGAAAGTAAAAATATGGCTATGGCTACTAGAAGGAACTATCCTAAC
>JASDQU010101767.1:348424-367474 GCA_032191745.1 Picea mariana | reverse complement strand
ATACTCTATTATACAAAATAAAAACATATAAAGATCATATAAAAGATATAAACACATACCTTTTATTTTCAACAATTAAATATCATTCATCATCTTCTTCATCCAGCTCAACATCTATATCAGGATCTGGTTCAGAATCGATATTGGTGAAAGGCTCATTCATATCGACATCATCATCAACGTCATTTTCACTAATATAGTTATCGATGTCGTCAATGAGATAGTTGTCTCCTACATTTGGATGATCAAGTTCTTCAACTTCTTCATCTGACACATAGACTACAACCACCTGCTCCTGATCTTCATAATCATGATCTTCTTCCTCATTATCATCTTCATTCTCGACTACATGATTATACTTTACTGGTCTTCCTCTTGGATCATATCTAACAATGTATGACCAAACTACTTTACCAAGTACCTCTGAGTAAAATACTTGCTCACATTGACTTTGAAGAACATAAGGCTCTGTACCTGGTTCAAATTCCATTGTATTAACCATGGTAAATCCATTATCATGCTCAATAATAGTTCTTTCAAGATCACGTTCATGCATCTGTAGCCTGTATCATTTCACCTCAAACAAAACTGTTTTAAAGGAATTAAAATAACACTCAATTATATCCTCCAAATACCCATAGTACCTATTCTCAGTTTCTTCTGGATTTCTGTCACTTCTAGAGGAAATTTTGGTGACCTTAAACACTGCAGTTATCCCACAATCCGAGGTTTTCATCTTATTATCCAACATTTTGATACGAAATTTACGACCATTACACCACATAGCCTTGTGATGTTTCAACTGCAGCATGGACAACAAGTAAAAAATACATTTCCAATTAATAAACCTCATATAGGACTTAGTAAATATATATTTCAAAAATTAAACAAACCAAATACATTGAAAAATTGGAAAATAACTAGGAAAATGTGGGTAAACAATTTACTTGCCTATTTATCTTTTAAACCAAAGGCTAAATCAAATTCCCTAGTTGACGTAAGATCAGGAAATTGATCTTGATGACGATGTGTTGTTTTAATCATCTTACTGACCCCTTCCCATGATAACCTACCGAAGTATTCTTCAGTATATTCTATCCAATGCTCCATCCAATCAAGGTTGTTTGCAATGTATAAATGTAAAGTATCCCACTCTCGAGAAACTATATGATAAAATAACAATTTAATATCATTAATTAGATATTGTTAATAAAGGAATAGTTTAATATAGTTCAATATGAAAGAATAAAAAATGTAAAAAATCAGTATGATAAAATAAAATTGAAAAAATAAATGTGTAATATATTAAATCTACATTAACATCTAATAATTACCTTTCACAGTCTTCATTTTACCTTTCCCCAATAATACCTCCCCTTCAAATTTGTTGATGGAGTCGAGATGCCAAATGCAAGGCACAATCATAATTTTTGCTAATTTAGGTAGATATTGACTAATATACACCATGCATTGATCTACCATATATCTCTCAACCATAGAACCCTCAGGACGCGCTCTTTATCTAACAAAATCCTTCAATGACTTCAACTACCTCTCCACCATCTACATCGACCTTGTGTGTATTGGTCCACATAATTCAATCTCCTCAACTTGGTGTATGAGGTAGTGTTCTTGTGCATTGAAAAATGCTGGAGGTAGATAATGTTGCATTTGACACATTATTCGGGGAATTTTTCTCTTCCAATACCTTATATCTTCTTTATGGATTTATTTTGATGAAATCCACCTACAAATGTTGATGTGATAAAATAATACCAAGGCATACATAAATTTTCAAATAAAACATAATATGTCAATAAGTTCCACTACAAATCACATAAGAAGTACATTTTCAATATAAAACATTACTTACCTCATGTATTTTCCAAGTACATAAATAATTTGTTTTATGTTGTTGTCAAAGTCATCTGGGAGAGATAAAGGTAGAACATACTGTAACAAAAAACAAATTATTATTATTTGTTTCCAAAAAATGCGTACCAATAAGGAAATATATTATAACCTACTAATTACCTTAATGAATGTATGCCAGCCATGTGTTTTAACCCCACCAAAATCACCTTTTTTCATTAAGATATTTTGTATGTTCGACGAAAACCCCGTCGGAAACCTAATTTTTCGATTGACCTCTTTTACAATATTGCTCTATCGCTCCGTCAATAAACAAGGAAGACTAGTATTATATTCACGACCATCACCATTAGAATTAATAATAACACTTTGCAACGCGTGATTAGCTTCCTGGATGTCACAACAAATCTTTCTTATTCTCTCTTTGTCAGTCCTTCCATCTAATATTCGCCATAATAATTATGTTATGTTATTCCCGATATGCATTGTATCAAACAAATGAACTATTTGTAGGTGCTTGTAGTATGGGAACCTACTGAATTGCATCACGTAACTTTTCATTCCTCGTGGAAGTCGATTCGTTCCTTAACGACATTCATGAAACATCAACAAATTGAAATTAACACTAATTAATCAAAAAAAATGAAATTAATACTAATGAAATTAACCAAATATTTATATAATATGTCATACATAAATAATATGCATACCTTGACGATTTCTAATATATTCTAGCTTCCATAGGCGAGGTGTCATTCTTCCCATTTTTTTTTCATTCTTTTCTTTACCATTGAATTTTGATTTATCTGTAGTTCGATAGCTATGGTTCTTAGGAAGAAAGTACCTATACTCATCAAACACTTCCTTTCCTAAACTCCTTGAACGATGAGATTTTAAACTGGGACCACAAACTGGGCATGCAAATTTACCCTTTGTTTGAAGACCTACAAGATATATGAATTAATGTAGTGAATTAGAGTTACAATTTAAAATAATGCATGATATTTTCAATAAATATATACAATATTAAATCACAAAAGAAAGTAACAATATACCAGAAAAATGTGTTAACTCAGGAGCATCATGAATTGTCCATGATAGTATTCCATGGAATTGAAATCATTTTTTCCCTATTGGTCTAGAGATGTCATACATAGTGATTCCATCCCATAACTTCAACAACTCATTGATAAGAGGCTCAATATATACGTTCATATCTTTAACCTGGTACTTACCTAATTGGTTCAACATACTGCATGATTAATTATACTTATCTAGATGTTGTTATATATAAAATATATAATTACCATGCACAAAACAAAGAAATGAAATATTTTATCATACTTTAAAGAAAATAAAAGATAATTAAATACCTGGAACAATCATTGCCAACATTGAGTTCTCTCTCTTGATCGACATCCAAGGAGGAAGGTTATTGTTTATAACAAAAACAGGCCACAGTGAGTACGTAGAATGAAGCTCTCCAAATGGATTGACACCATCAGCTACCAACGGAAGTCTAACATTACGAGGTTCTTCTTTAAAAAATGGCCACTTTTCTTAGATGTACTTCAATGTAGAACCATCAGCTACCAACGGAAGTCTAACATTATGAGGTTCTTCTTTAAAAAATGGCCACTTTTCTTCGATGTACTTCAACGTAGAACCCTCTGCAGAAATTCAAAGAACATCATCTTGACTTCTGTTCTTTGCATGAAAATCCATAAACTGTGCTATACTTTGGCACCTGAACAACCATTGGAAACGTGGAATTATCAGAATATAATGAAGAACTTTGTGAGGCACCTTCTTTGACACTTTATCGATTCGATATCTACTTATTTGACATTGTGGGCATTCATTTTCTAATGCATATTGTCCATAGTATATGCTATGATCATTAGGACATGCATCAATAACCTGATACTCCATTCCAATTTCTTTCATAATCATAGATATTTCTCGATATGTGTGTGGAAAAATATTTGACGTCGATAATAGAAATTCACCTAACAATCTACAAAATTTAAAAAAATTAAGTCAATGTAAACAATATTAATCACCAATATCGCATCCATACTAATTTACAAATTAGAAAACAATAGCAATATAGGAAAAAATTGAACCTTTGAAGTACTTGTGAACATGTAGGGATAAACAATTAACAAATTAAGTACCTTAGTATCTGTGTAAGGCATGTGTTTGATAAACCATTCAAAACCTTCAAGTTCACCAACAACAATATAGAATATATAATATTTTTTGTTGAGCCTTCATATAGAGGTTGACGTGACTTCTCGAGTAGAGGATCAACATCATGAATATCATCCTGGTTGTCCTCATCCATTGGATCAAATGTGTTTTGGATCAATCTATGTATCGCATGTCCCTGATTTGTATCACTAACGTTATATCCATCCATATCATCATTAATAACTTGATCAACAACTTCAATATTCTGATCTCGAAGTTCATCACCCTGTAAAGGAGTATTTCTGCTAGTACTTGGAAAATAACTCTTTGGAGGTTGACATTTTGGGGGCATCGTCTATATATTTAAAAACAACGTAGAAAAGTTAGTGTGTACAGAAAATACAAAAAAAAAATACGAAATATTATTAAAATTCATGACATGATGACTATTACAGAGAATACATTAAATATTGAATCCTCTTACCAAGGGATGATATTCATAACCCCCTTCGACATGCCCCTTCTGCCTACAATGTCTTGCAGCTGTTGTTATTAAAAATATTTTTCTTGCAAGCCCCTGCAATCATAGCAAGGGCATTAACATTTTCCATCGCTCCTCACCTCTAACGTCGCACTTAACCGAGCAAGCTTCCTGTCATTTTCATTCATAGTGAAAAATCCTTGTACTAACAAGTAATTGTCTTACCTACACCATACCAAACAGTAAGTTGTCAAATTTTTATATTTTAGCTAATCCTTCATGATATTTTAGCTACTCCTTTCGATTATGATATGTTTATTTACAGTGACCTACAATCCTCACAATTATTTTTTCTATGACATTTTGACATGCTTTTTTTATTATTATCGATTAACTGTTAAGATCGATATGCTTCAATTTGTACTTTAGAGTAGTGTGTACTGAATAATCATGGAAAATAATTACACACCATTTAATGAAAGTGGTCAAAATTTCTCAAACTTGAATCACTCGACACCATACACTAGCCTCTAAGTTGTTTTGTAGAGAAAATGTCAATCTTTGAAATTCACCACTGAAAAAAGAATGCCATCCACTTGTCATCCACAATTGGGTTTGGTTGGTTTAAATTATGATGTGTTGATTTGCAACTACATACAATGGTCACGATTTTATGCTACTTACAGTGGTCACGATTTTATTTTCTAAGACACTTTGGCATGTTCTCATTTTTCATTGTGTGACTAGTAGATTTCATCATGTTATCGTAGATTTCATTATGAAATTTTTATATTTTAGCTACTCCTTATTAATAGTTTATAAAAAAGTTACATCAACTACAAACTAGAGTTAATCACTACATTTAGAATTGTGTGTGATTATAAAAAATTGAGAGAAACAACATCACATACGAATACAATGTTATATGACTAACCTAACCTAATACTAGACTAAAAATATGACATTAATATATATAGGCACAACATCATAGAAACAAAAAAGTTAGAGAGCTAACAAGGTTGCTAAGGGATATGATTAGACCTAAGAGGACTTTTTTTCCACTTTCTATTTCAAACATTAGTCCAACCGGTAAAGTTGTTATGAGCTGGTGGTTTTGTAATAAGGATTAAATTTACATAAGGAATTGTAGGCTCAAATTAATCTAGATTTATAATGACATCCATTTTTAATGTTTGAATTGACTTATTGAAGGAGTAATTTTCCCTCTTCTTAAAATACTTCTTCGGAAAATATTTTTCTTGACATTTCACATGAATTTCCATAGAATATACTAACTAGATCCAAAAACCAATGTCATAACAATTTTGAAATATGGTAATGCACATATAAAGGAAAAAACAAGCTATGTGAAATTTCATTTGAACAAAATTTACAAGTTAAATGAGTATATGTAAATAAATAAATAGAAAAACATACTAACCTTGCAAGTTCAAAATCCGAGCTATGTAGATCAAGAACTGGATTTGTTCAACAGGTGGGTGACAGAAAAAATAAATAGCTCAAACAAAAGCCATGAACAGTGTCACAACTATAGAAAATGTGTCGCAAAGTCTCTTATAGTCAGGTATGTATAGAACGACTATCGTTGATATAGAGATGGAAATGCCTGAGTTGACCCGCAAAAATTCAACTAGTTGTTGCAAGCCACGTGTGTTAGCAGATGTTTTTTGAGGTAGGCAATAATCGTCTCTACAGAGATGAAATTTCGTCGCAATAGCGACGAAAATCCCGCCCAATTTAAAAAAAAATGAAAATAATGGAAACATGGAAAAATTTCGTGGAATAATCCACCCATATGTAGTAGTGACATATTTATTCAATGAAAAGTATTTAACTCCAACAAAAAAGAATACCTATGCAATTGAAATATTCTTGCTTTACCTGCGTCATATCCTCATCATAATCATTGATGTTAAAATTTATATCAACATCTACACCTTTGAATTTGATGGTTTCCTTGTCATATGGCTTGCGACAAATGGAAGAAAATTATTCATACATATAAATCTATATCATATAATTTGATGTGGAAAGTGTAAAAAATGGCTTTTATTGTAGAGCTTAAAAAACACAAACCACAATTATATAAAAGTTAACAATTCAAGCAATATAAAGGATTTACCTTGCAACTGCATGGGTAGTGACAAATCCACCTTTAATTTATGATAATGAAAAGTCATTTTAGAATTTTATAATGTTCACATTTGATAAATGATTTCCCAATAAGAGAAACATTGCACAAAATATTTTAGTGAGGAAGGGAATAGTCATTAAAATGAAAAAACAATCCATACTTAGCTCTACAAAAGTGTATGAAACTATCCAGTAATGTTGCATGCTTAACAAATATTTAGAATTATAACCGAACATTGGGGGTCTCCCTCCACTTATGGCCGTGTTGTATGAAGTAACACAAATAGTAAGGAGAAAATATTTATGTTCAATATGGTGAAGTATTGATGAAAATTTGTTAATAAATCTTATTTTCATTGTGATTGCCACTCCAAAGTTCTTATTGGCCCTTTGTAAGTATTACATTGACAATTTTCACCCTTATTAATCTATTCTCTTTTTCATTACAAGGGCGATGGAAAAAATCAACATATTACAACCATGTGATGTTCATTTGAAGGACCATATAGGTATATCCACTTGTATGCACCTTGTATTGCAAGTGTTCATAGTTGTCCAAGAAATAAGGCTCACCTTCGTTGTGGTTTATGAGAATATTTTATAATGTTGGATTTCACACCACACCTGCACCATAAGCCTTGAATATAGAATCAGATCGGGTTGACAATGAAGTAGTATTGTGATGTGTGGAGGCCTTTAGGGTTTCCCATTTAATTTTATTTACCAATAATTTCTTGCTAAATTATTGGTAATAGAAAATCCTTTGAGTAAATGGGGTAAACCATTGGTATTGATTAAGGAGTTTGATCCCGTCGAGAGAATATAACCCGTGATCTCTCCAATTTTGAGGGAGAGATGTCACATATATCTCATTAGCTCTTGAGCTAACCCTCAAAACTAAATCATTAGTAATTATATTAAATATTTTTAAGAAATTCAAAGTAAAGTATAAATGTCATATGAGATAACATTTTATTTTTCATATACAATTTTATTAGTCCAATAAATCATAGATTTTTCCCTCCCACTATTGTCAATAAAACATTTCAAATTCAATAGTTTTATGAATATTAATAAAACATTTCAACTTCAATAAATTATCTATGAACCATGATTTTCAATTTCAATAATATATCCATGAACCATGAATTCAAGGGAAAAATTAAATAATATCATACTACGTAGGAAATTTGTCTTATTAGAGATCCTTAATCATGGGAACAATGATTAATTTGTTAATTCAATGCATTAGAAAATTTAACAAATAATCTAGTTCATTTGTTTTGGTGCGGGTCATTCCCAGGTTTGGAACCCTGGATTTCATCTACATCTCTTGAAGCCTCCAGTGCCTCTCCCTCTTTGCATGGAAAAAAAAAGGTTAGTGTTCTTATGTTCTGTTGCAAATATCTTAAGGGAATGTTGGTGTTTGACACATAGGTATTCCAACAGAGGATGAACACCTTCAGTAACCATTCACACAACTAGATCAAATATCAACACACCAATGTTTTGATGTGGTAAAACCCCTACGGGGAAACATCCACATCCCCAACCAACATGGCCACTTGGAACAATTTATTAATTCAAAATAAAAATAGTACAGGAAAATCTACAAGAGAGTTTCTCACAATCGATCATCGACACATGACCCTCCATGCTCTTTAAATAGAGAACATGGACCAATTGGGTGTTAAGACATGGATAAATGTAGTTGTTAATATCGAGAAGAATATGAATCGTTGGATCACTCTATGTCAGCAAAATATCATGACCGTTGGGTTTCCTAACTACAAATTGTTACGCACCAAATTCCCACACTACTAAGTGCCGCGCTTATGTAGTGCATTCTACTAAGTGTCACACTTATGTATCACTCATGTATCACATTCTACTAAGTTTTGATCTGTCGTGCTACTAAGTGTCACACTTATGTATCACATTCTACTAAGTGTCACACTTAAATGTTGTAACTTTATCATCATGTGGGAGTACTTGCCATCTTCCCTAAACATGATTGATGAGAAATACATCATTTGGAGGTCAAAACGATACTTTTTTCCTTGATATTTTGGCATTAATTGAGCTTCATCACCCCCTACCCATATACAAGGAGTGATGAAATCTTGATCATCACTCGCCTAGAGTGTCCTAGGGAGTGATAGTCTCACTACGCATAGTTATGGGGGGGCGATGAAGTTGTTGCAACCATTTTTCCTTGATTTGTGAGGTTGTTTCCAAGAGTTTGCAGTTGGTTAAGGGATTGGTTCGAGTTATCTCCTATTCAAGCCAAGTTCAATCTTGTTGGTTGAGACAAATTCTCTTTTGACCACATCTTATCCCAAAAACTATCCTATGGTTGTGATACCTCAAAGCCTATATAATAAAAGCCATGCTTGAGTGAAAAGAGGAATAAAATTTCATAGTATCATACTTGTGATCTTGAGACATTCAAGATAGGAGAATTAATAACATCATACCTATGATTGTGTGAGATCCAAGGGGATGGATAGGAGAGCTTGGAGGAGCTGCAACAACATCAAACTTGAGATTTTAAGTGCTTCCATTTTGTTGGCTTTCCATTAATACATAACTTTTCCTATTCCTGTCATGTATGTGTGTTCAAGTGTATGCATGTCTATTGTTGTTAAATTCATCATATATAGATCTATTTTTACTTAAAAATATAGTGTGGAAGAAGGAGGTTTTTCTTTTTTCTTTCCGAGTCTTTTTTTGCACCTAGGAGATTGGACATCAAGGTCAAAGGTTGAAGCAGGGAGTACAACCGTTGTAAAAAGGTAATCCATCCATCTTTTCCTTCTCATTCTAATTGTTGAAATAGGTCTAAGAGGAAAGTAATTCACCATTTGTTTTCTTTTGTCTTGGATCAAGAGGGGTTTTGATCTAAGGGGGGTTTCACCTGTCTACAAGGGGAACTTTTCTACAATACAAATGCATACTAAATAAACACACTTTTACCTAATGACACATTAGACCAAGTTGATATTAACTAACTCCTAAGTGTCTAAATATCCTAACATCTGACCCCCTTAAGAAAACCTTGGGATAGGATTGAAGGATTTACAAAGGAGACACAATAAGAAAAGGAATGAGGCATTAGATCATATCCCCCCTTAATGAAAACTTCTTGAACTCCTAACATAGATAGAAGTTTTTAAAACTTCACTTATGTAAGAGACTTTGTGAAAATGTCAACAAATCGATCTTCTATAGGGAAAAATAACACTTCAATAACTCAATCATGAATGAGTTTTCTGATGAAGTGCATGTGTAGCTTGATGTGTTTGTTGTGGTGATGTTGAATTGGATCGTTGGCGATATTGATGGCATTCTGATTGTCGCACCATAGGTTGTTTGGATGATGTTGTTGGAATCCTAAATCTGAAAGGATCTATCAAATCCACAAGGATTCCTGACTTGCATTAATTGTTGCTTGGTACTTTGATTATGATGAAGAAAGAGAAATAGTTTTTTGTTTCTTACAGGCCCAAGTGATAGGTCCTGAACCAAGGATGAAAACATAATCTGAGGTAGACTTTCAATCATCAGGGTCGTTGGCCCAATCTGAATCAATGAAACCAACTGATAAAGGAGTCACCCTTGAATTGTAATGCATCTCAAAATGGATTGTACCTCGAACATACTTAATTATCCTTTTAATTTCTTTCCAATGGCTTTCATGGGGTATTTTCATATACCAGAAAATAAGTCCAACAAAAAAGGAAATATTTGGACGGGTATGGGTCAAGTATAAGAGTCTATCAACTAATTGATGGCACAAAGTGGCATCAACTTCGAGACAAGTATAGGTGGAAGCGATTTTGAATCCGTACTGGAAGGAAGAAGGGATTGGTTTTGAATATTCCATGTGAAAGCAACAAAGAAGGTCGCAAGCATACTTAGACTAGGGAAGAAAAATTCATTCCTTGTTTTGCAAAACTTGGAGGCCAAGTAAATAGTGAAAATAGCCCAAGTCAGTCATTTCAAGTTTCTTCTTAAGGATGGTTTTCACATGGTTTAAAAGTTTTGGGTCACTATGAGTGAGGATTATATGGTCATCAACATAAATAACAAGGATTATGAGATGGCTTCCTACTTTCTTGGTATAGATATTTGGGTCAGAATGACATCTAGAAAATCCGATGTCAAGAAGAAAGTTGTCCATTTTTGGATACCAAGCTTGAGGATCTTTCTTAAGACCAAAAATATATTTCTTAAGGAGGCAAACAAGTCTATATTCATTCTGGACATAGCCAAGAGGTTGTTCCATGTAGATTTGTTCTTGCAAATCCCCATGAAATAAGGAGGATTTGGTATCCATATGATAGACCTCCCATTTATGTGAGGCAAAAAGGGATAGAATAAGGCAGATGGAATTTATTTTCATTATAGGGGAAAAGGTTCCATTATATGGGAAAAGGTTTCATTATAGTCAATTCCTTCAACTTGGGAAAATCATTTAGAAACTAATTGAGCCTTATGTCTTTCAACATTTTCATATGTTTCATACTTAGTTCTATAGACACATTTACATCTGACAAGTTTTCTTCCTTTTGTAAGAGGTACAAGATCCCAAGTATCATTCACCATTAAAGAGTGATACTCTTCATTCATTGGTGTATCCCAATATGAATGACCTGAAGCTTCTGCAAGTGTCTCTAGATATGAGTCTTTAAAACTTGAGCTAAAAGAGAAGAGGCTCATTGGCACTGTGAACGTGTTCAACGCTAATATGAAGGATCAATGGAAATATCACCAGTTGCTTCTTATGTTGAACAGACCCATCTAGGAAGCATTGGTGTTGGTGCATGTTTAGGTTCAATGGACTCATATGGAGGAAGGTGAACAAACAGAGGTGTATTTTTATTATCATTGTCATTATCTGAAGAATAAGAAACTAGAATAGGAACAAATGAAGGAACACACACTGAAGATGGCTTGTAGGCTGAAGAAGGCACAAACGACGAATTAGGCTCGCAGGCCAAGATATTTTCATCAAATTTAACATCTCTTATAATAATAATTTCATTACAATGAGGTTTAAGAAGTTTGTAACCTTTGGCATCTTTAGAATAACCAACAAATATACACTTCTCAATTTTAGGCTCCAACGCTTTCCTTATCTCATCAAGAATGTGAGCCCATGCTACAATGCCAAATATGCAGAAGTGACTTACATCTAGATTAATTTTATTTCATGCTTCTTACGGTGTTATAATTTTTAGAGCCTTTGTGGGAGTGGGATTTACTATGTAATTGGCACAGTTAATGGCGTATTCCCAATACTTCTCTCAACAACACCATTTTGTTGTGGTGTATATGGAACAATGTGTTTCATTTGGATGACCTATGTAGTGCAGTAACCATTGTTCACATATTCACATCCATTATATGTTCTTAACCTTTGAAGTTGATGTCCATATTTTTTTTTCTACAAGGGCCTTGTAGGCCAAGAACTTGTCAAAAAATTCACTCTTAAGTTTTAAGAAGTAAATCCAAGTGTGTCTGGAAAAGTCGTCAGTGAAAGTTAAGAAATACTTGGACCCAAAAAAAGAAGGAGAAGAAAGTGGACTACACAAGTCACTGTGAACAAGATACAAAGGTGTCGAGGCATGCCAAAAGGCACATTTGTCAAAATTGTCTTGATGATGTTTGTTGAGAATACATATGGCACAAACACCATCTCTGCAAGAAACAAGAAGAAGACTAGTCACCATATGTTGATTACATAGTTGTTGCAATTAGCGATAATTTAGATGACCAAAGCGCTCATGCCAAATTTTTCTCAAGTCATCTCTATGAACAACAAAAACTGATGGAAAATATGATGACCCAAATTGTCAAACTTGTACAACCTGGTAATATCATCAACAATTCTAGTAAATCCAGTTGCAAGAACATGCTTGGGATCTTTTAGATCATTGATTACAACTTGGTGAGGTGAAAACTCTATGGTTTTATCTTCACCTAAATGAGTGATTTGATACACTAATAGAGGTTTGCAAGAAAGACTTGGAACACATAATACATCATTGAAATGATTGTTATCTACCTAGATTGTTCTAGACCCTAAAACACTAAGAGATCTATCATCACCAACAAATATTTTCTTGGTGTTACATTCATTTAGAGCAGAAAATATGGTTTTATCCTTAGCCATATGATAAGATGCTTCAGAATAAATAACCCATTCATCAAAATAAAAATTAGAAGTTGCATTGAAGAAGAAACCAAAAGAAGAAAGTGCATGTCCATGAGATGAAGAGGATGTTGGGTATATGTTATATTCTTTGCATGTGTGTGTGTGGGCGCATCAAGTTCGACAACTGCGTTTGACGATCCCTCTAGTAGTTCCCTTTGTGTTGTGCCCCTAGTTATGCGCAATGTTCGACAACGGGCGGTAGCCCGAGGAAGCACCCCGAAATTGTTTTTGGAGCGGTTTTTGCTATTTTCAGCAGATTTTGTTATTTTTAGCGGTTTTCTAAATTAATCCCGCATTACGGTATTAGGGTTTTGGTATCTACGAAATACCTAAAAACATTGTATATATTGTATGGTGAATGGTGAAATTAAATATAATGAAATAAGAAAGGTTTTCCCTGGTTGAGGGTTTCCGGTATAAATCTTTGTGTACTATGTGAATGAGCCATTGATTAATTTCTGTTTTTCTTAAGAATCTATATGCATTGTTGTACTTCATAGTTTTAAAACTTACAAAGGAAGAAGTAGAATCAATATTGATTTTTTGCTTTTTCATCGATGCTTATAAAGATGGCATTTTCTTAATACATTTGGACTCATCACGACCATCTTTCCCACAAAAGTTGCAATATCTATCAGTCTTCTTATTTTTATATTTTTCTCCTTTTTCACCATTAGGAGTAAAGGTTGGTGAAGAGGGTTTGGGACCCTTGTTTTTATTTTTATTGTGGTGAGGATTTTGCTTCTTGGGATTCTTGGATTTATCTTTATGTTGGACCACTAAGGCTTTGTTGGATGTACCTGTAGTGCTAATCAATCCAATTTGCACAATCTTATCTTTCTCTCGAATTAGAGAATTACAAAAGGACTCAAGAGAGGGTTCTTTAGAAGCACTCCCTAGAGCTTATATAGTGGCATAAAATGCAGATACAAAACATAATATGTGCTACCAAGCTTAGAAATAATAACATATATGCATCAATCTTCCTTCATATCTAGTTCACATTCTATACACAAAATTATAAGTGTTTTGAACTTAGATAAGTATTCTTCAATGCAATGAAAATCATTTGGACTTAAATTCGTTAACTAGTTTTCCAATTAATGAGCTCGAATAATATTGTGTTTACCAAACACAACTTCAAGCTTTTCTTGAGATTTATCTAGGCTCTCAATTTTTTGAAAGTGAAACCTTAAATCATGAGAGATGGACATTTTGATTAGTCCATGGGCTTCTTCATTCCTATTAATCCAGTTGGCATACTTGTCATCATCAGTGGGTTCTTGTTGCTTTTCCAAGGTAATCTAGTACAATCCTTTACTTCTTAATAAATCCTTCATATGGGATTTCCATTGGAAGTAGTTGGTGTTGGTAAGAAAAAGATCATTGGGAGAAGCCATATTAAATATGTAGAGAATATGGATTTAAATACTGAAATTGATGGTATGGATGGAAATATCTTGAAAAAAAAGGATGTTTAAGAAAAAACAACACTGAAAACAAACTTCGGATGTGAAAGTTATGCCATTAAAAAAAAAGGGGCATAAACAGTCACCAAAGAGCCATGTGGAAAGTAGAAGTTGATCCACGTGGTAATACCCCTCCTAATAGCCTCAATTTTAAAAATAAGTTGCTTATGAAGTGTCCCACTTTTATAGAATAAGCAGGGATCACTTTTACAATGAAGTTAATTTATAAATGAAAGTTGCATGCAAAATAAATAACTTAAAATATTAAAGCTACTTATAGTGATTCACTTTTATAATTTAACTGAAATACACTTTACAAGACTTGAACTCAAGACTTCTTAATAAAGAAAATTTTAACCAAGTGATCTAGTGCAAAACATATCGTCTTATTTAGGAGGATTGGGGTTGTTGTTGTTGTTGATGATGATGATGATGTTGAATATTTCCTTGGAGAGCGTGCTAATAAAAAACTCTTTTCACACATGATTTTTTTTTTGTTTCTTGACGATAACAAGGGTTAGATATCGGTTAGCTTACCCGAAATATGAAAATTTTCCCTATATTTTTTATTTACCGAGATCGCACAAAGAGCATGGTAAAGAGTATATGCATATAGGAAAACCCTTTACGATATGTTTTTTATTTGTTGAGATCGCATAGGATGCAAGGAAAAGAGAATACGCAAATAAAAAAGAGTAGCAACCTGGAAATAAAAAACAGAAAACCAAAGTTAAAAAATTGAAATATATATCTGCAAAAATTTAAGAGGGCGTATTTGGGCTTTATACCTTCGGATCTGATTGAAATGGTCGTATATTGGACAAACATAAAAAATTTCGAGTGAAAAAAAATAATTCATGACTAAACCGAGCGCTCCGGACACAATGAAATAGTTCTATCATCCCAGAAATATATGAAAATGGAAGAAAAGATAGATGAGGAAACACAACTTCACAATAATTATCTACAATGTGATCAGGTCTTCAAATGCGCTCTAATACCATGTTTGAAAACACAGGTATTTCAACAGAGGACAAACATCTTCAATAACCACTCATACAACCAGATCAAATATCAACACACCGATGTTTAGATGTGGTAAAACCCCTACAAGGAAACATCCATGGACCCATCCAATGTGGCCTCTTGGAGCAAGTTATTAATGCAAAAGAAAAATATTACAAAGAGATTTACAAGAGAGTTTCTCACAATCGATCATTGGAAAATGACCCTCTATGCTTTTTAAATAGAGATCATGGACCAATCGGGTGTTAAGCCACAGATCAATGTAGCCATTAATATCGAGGATAATATGAACTGTTGGATCACTCTATGTCAGGAACATATCATGACCATCGTATTTACTAACTACAAATGCATACTAATGCATACTAAAGAAACACACTTTTACCTAACAACACATTAGACCAAGTTGATATTAACTAACTCCTAAGTTTCTAAATATACTAAGAGTTGGAAAGGGGACAAGGTACTAATTATGATAGATTGTTAACAATGGGTAGTAAATTGACACACTTTCACTACAATTTCATGCACCACAACTATAGAAATAATGTCCATTGCACCAACATTTTCCTCTGAATTCTATGAAAAAATGAAAGATACTACTTATATCTTATCCAAAAAAGAAGAAGATGCACACCTATATTCTTCATCACTTACACAGTTAAAATTTTCATCCTCAATCACTGCTCTACCCATATGATTCTCTTATGCCATAGCGGATGTCACAAAGTTGTAACTTCTTCTATGTTTTGAACATAATTTTATACATGTGCAATGTTTAATCAGATGATACAATCACAAATATCATTGTTGTTTGTATCATATACCTATGTCTTTATGCACTAGTTTTGTGTTTTTCAAGGTAATTAATGGATAGTGCAAAGAATATCTAGGTCTTTCCTGTTTTGAGAAGATATATATAATTTATCTTCTGATCAATTAATGTGAAGTTCATTCTAACTGACATCAATGACATGGTTTTGTATTTACTAGCAATCAATGATGATAACAAAAGTTTCCTTTTGTTTTATTTCATTTCCATAAAAAAATTATGATTCGACATCTGGGTAGCAAATAGCTTCAAATGATATCTAGAATTAAAAAATGTACACATGTAACATCTTTTGTTTTAGCTATGTACTTGGAAAAATTTATTAGTCCACTCACTTTTATATATTATCTATGTTTCATTTTACTATTCTCTCACTAAGTATAATGATCATAAAAACATATATTAGTCTATTTTTTCGACATTCCCTTTCCCTCGCTTTGGGGTATGCTAGTTATAGTACAAAGTATAAGGATTGTGGTGCCAAGCCTGAGCGCATACTCTTCCACCGCAGACCGAAAAAGAGGAGATCGGGCAAGCAAGATACTTAGTGTGAATGAGGAGACATAAGTATTCATATAGGGAAGAGTTGGGGTTCCTTGAGCACACCCATTTCCAAAGGGGTGACTCCACCCAAGGTGCCTTGCAACACAAGTCAAACGACAGACGACTTGATGAAGGGTTGAGGGCATGACTTGGGCACCCCACCAACGAAGTTAAATTGACAAAGGCATGAGGGGAACACTGAGGAGAGTCATATCGACTCACCTAAGGGGCACGTGCACCCAAGACGATGAGTCAGTTAGACATATGGGGCGTGCCAATCCAAGAGGCATGTTGGTTGATGGGAAGGAGGGATATATGGGCACACTAGGTCCATGGAGGGGCATGGAAGTATGTTGAGTGTGATAATTTGTGAAGGGGCACAACACACCCAAGAGACATGACGTTTCACACTAGTGACTCTTGGAGTCCATATAAGATCAAGATGGGTGCATAACCAAGGAAGAAATCTTGGTAAAAAATGGAGAGAAAGAGAGATCTATGGTTTTGAGGTAGAGAAAGAGGGAAAGCTCCCTCAAGGAGCCAAGTCACTCCAATGTGCTGCCTTGAGGAGGATTCGATGGACATAGTTGGGTCAGCTTCTCTTGGGATGAGTTTGTGGAAGTCTAGAAACACAAGTCTATTGGAGGCATGTGTGAGGAAGAACTGAAATATGTGAGTTCCATGGAAATGAAGAGACAAAAATTCTACGGTTGAGGGCACGTCTAAGGTGCACCATAGGAGGTTGTAGAGAAAATTGCAATAGAAGGTCTTGGTGACAATTATGTGTATGAGTTCCTTGGTGAGGTGAGGCAAGTTGTTTGACTCTACCGAAGTTATAAACTGAGATGGTAGTGCTCATGTTGTAATTTTTTTGCAATAACAAAGACTTATCTAGGTGTTAGACACAGTTTGTGTTGCTTGCACTATCTCTATGTTTATCTTGTTTATTTCGTTGTTGTTCTCTTAGCTTCTCATATTCGTGGATGTATGATTATATATGACTAAGTGTTGATAATTTAACAATTGTCTAAGTATAAAAGAGTTGCACTAGAGTAGGAATTTGACTCGTCAGTAGCCTAGAGCAGAGTATGGGAATTCTCTAGGTGAAAAGGCGTAGTCCGGATGAAGTAACCTTGCCATTTCCAAGTAGCCAAGTGAGAAACGTCATGGTGTTGCACACCCTCAAGACGTGTAAAATCATAAGGCACGATGTAGGGATGTGATAATTGGTATCAGAGCGAATGAATTGCAGATTTTGGAGAATATTTGTGGAGCTCTTCATCAATATCTCAATGATAGATAGTATAAGAGCATATTCATTGCAGATTTTGGAGAAGGGTTGGGGAGCGCTTCACCACTATCTCAAAAATAGATGGTATCAAAATGGATTCATTGCATATTTTGGAGAAGGGTTGGGGATCCCTTCACCACTATCTTGACGATAGATGGTATTAGAGAAATTTTGAAGGAAATTGGTTGCGAAGGTAGTACAGTGGGAATGTTCACAAACTTGGTGAACAGTTCGGTGGATAGAACTTATTCATTGCATAATTTGCATTAGACTTACGAAAGAGGTTTGGTCAATCGTGTGATGGGAAGGTTGAGTTTTGAGAACACCTTGTGCAAATCGAGAGTAGAGATTGTGGAAACGAAGCACTTGGACATGGTGGGTGATCCAAAAAATCACCGTAGATTTCATCGTAGAACTTGTCGCAGATTTGATCGCAGAGGTATACTTGGTCGGTTTGATTCATAACAGAAGTTAGTGTCGTACTTGTTTTTCACACCTTGGAGAGACCAAGTGTAAAGTTCATTGAGTGAACCGAATACTTATGCAAGGCATTTGAATGCATGTTCATTGCATGACTTGTCATAGATCTAACTGCATGAGTGATCATAGAGGGTGATCGCAGAAGTGATCGCGGAAAGGAGAAGTTTTGGGTTGTAGTGAGGTGAAGCACTTGGGTGTGTCAGATGACCTAGAGTGATCTAGAGCAGCTATGCAGTAGGAAGTTGGTTGGGCATGTTTTTATCATGATGTCTATGTGTCATGCATCACTAAGAACAATAATTGAGTTGATTTGGGTTGTTGGATGAGATCGTGGCCTTTGGACAAGGTAACTCTTCACAAAGTTACAAAAGTTAGTTAACAATAGTATGACTTTGTTGATTAAGGTTGGTTGTCATTGATGTCAACCCTTGAAGAAAGACCCGTAGCACAAAGGTTTGGATAATGGACCCAATAGTGTTTGATGTAAAT
>JASDQU010101767.1:326731-345882 GCA_032191745.1 Picea mariana | reverse complement strand
TGAAGATTGTTTCATAAGAATTTATGTCCGCAACTCCACAACTTTGTGTTATACTCTTAGCATTTCTCATACATCATTTGACACCTCCATACTTAACACTTTTCGTCCATCATACCTTCACATCACCATTTCCCATCAAATTGATTACCTCATCCACAACAATTTCATCTCAGAGTTCAAAAGGTTAATATTTGGATAGAGCACATCAAGGCTATCCTTAGAGGCAACTTCCTTCCTCACTAGAAAAGGGATTCATGAGTTATCCGAGGAATTCACTGTAATTAGAATATTTGGTAGTAATGAGAAACCTTTCCTTTTACCATTTTATACAGCAAATAAAATCTTTGTTGGATAATTATGCAGGCAATACAAAACTTGGGCATGTTTCTTCCATAACAAAAGGAAAAGACAGGTTATACCCCTGCCATGGAAAATTGGGGATTGCATTGTTAAAAATTTAACTCACCTAAATGAGTTGGCGAGACATCATGAACATATGGGTTTGAAGGAAGCCAAACTTGTTGAAGGTTTTGACCCAGATAAAAATTCACTACACATATGGAGTTAGTGGGGTATTCTTCACACTTCATTAGAGTTGAACAATTTCAAGAAGGTGGCAGAGTTAATTTGGATCTTCACGAACTAGAGGCCCACCAAAATTGAAAAAAATTATGAGAAGTAAATAGTACAAATGAAGTACACAAACAACATGGAAGAGAAACAACGAACCAAAACCCTAACTCGCCGACAATGTCTCAAAGAAGCACTCCATCCATAATGAAGAGCAGAACTAGTGGAATGAATACCAAAAAAACACCAGTAGGAGGACTCGTTAGAAATATGAGATGATGAAGATTGCATCTGAAATGTTTTCCATGGTTAGAAGGGAAAATATCTTACTCAAAAAATTAAAACATAGTCCGCTTTTGTTAAAGGCGGTCAAATTGAAAATTTTGAAAATAAAGTTTATTAAATATAAAATTTATTAAATGAATAAGAGGGCCCTACTTGGAGGCATGAATTTTAATGACATAAAGTCATTAATGAGAATTCAATAAATTAAAAATCAAAAGTGATTTACTCCAAAAAGGAATCATGGAAATTTCTAGAAAGGAAAACCCTGACTACTTCAAGAATATTGAGAGTAGTTATGCCACCTCAACCACAACATGTACCTATAAAGGATCCATTTGCAACAAAGTGAAGAATGATGTTTTTTCCATTATAGTGAGTCGAACATAAACTGTATCCTTTCAGTTTTCCTCTGTCCATTTGTTGCTACAATCATTTGTCATCTTGCATTTATCTTCTTGGTATTTTGTGGGATTTAGGTTGATTCTTGGTTTTCCTTCGTTCATATTCAAGGTATTTCATTTTATGGTCCACAGGAGCCAATCCCAGTCCTCTTTGAAGGGCGAATGCATTTTTACATTATTTAAATACATTTACTTTTGTATTTAAAGACTCATTATTATTTTTGATAGTCTGATAGAGCTACTTGGGATATTACATTACTGTATTCTCAAAGACTTTTATTGAAAGATTGAGTTACCAAATGTGTTATCTATCATAATACTTTTGGTGCTTTATTGAATGATAATTTAAAGCTCTCTTTTATTTGTGATCCATTCCATGTTCTCTATATTTGTGGTATCGTTAAATATTTTGATGAATGTTGTGATGGATATATCATTCCTTTATATTTTGTATGCATATTGTAGATTCACATTGTAAATATTGTACATATGAGTTTCTTTTAAAATATACCTGGTCCCAAAATCTTAGGTGTTGTTTTCCTTGAATGTGAATGTAAATATTAAGTTTGTTCCTTCTCAGACTTTTGTTTTGTTTCATTTTATTTTCTTGGAATCATAAGAACAAGAGGAGTACCACCTCTCTAAAAATGTAGGGGGATTCATATCCCCATGAAGTTTACCTTAAGACTGTAAGACAATATTTATATCAACAGTGACTTGACAAATCGTGACGATAGTATCATAGTTTGGATGCTTGCAACAGGTGCAAGGAATTTTTGTTCCAAGAGATGGATGGAGTTAGAAGAGAAGTTGACTAAGAATTGTTGGTAGTCAACTTGAATGGGTATAACATATACCAAGCAACTTGGACGGTGTTTTCTCACCTTTGGTATGGGACAATGGATGAGGCAGAACACACCTTAGTGACTTTTGGATGATTATGCAATGACTCAGAGATTTGGCGGGGGTCATTCGTTGAGGCTGGAAGAAGTATTGGCTCAATTGTTCCTAAGGCATAGAGGTTATTTTAGGTGACTTATTCTACTTGAATTGCTTTGGACAGTTCATTGGGGCATTTGAGGAGTGTAGGCACATTGTACACACTCATCATTGATGTTTATTTTCATTGAGGTTAGTTGAAGAAAGGAGGTGAGTTGAGGACTTTCCTCCTTTGGAGTATTGATCTAGGTGGATATCGGTGACCACCGACCTTTTTCGACTGGCTCAAAACAATTTTCTGGCAATTTTGGCAATTTACTATTTTTAGTAGGTTTTAACTTTCGGGGCCATTTTGAGGGCCTAAATGAAGTTTTTTTTAGATTGAGGTTCTCAATTATATTTAAAGTCATGATTGAGCCCCTAAAATTAATATCCTCGATGATACCTTTCCAACGAGCTATCATACGCCTAAAACAAAGATCATATGCACAAGTTATGACCTCGAGAAGTTGATGTACTAACTTACCCAAACGGGGCCCACATGACTTTTGGCGCTCCATCTCCTAGGGTTAGGTTGTTGGATATCTAGGGTTTTTGGCATTCTTGTTTATTGTAAAAATTCCTTCAGAGCCTCATTGTAATCATCTTCTTGTGAATGTAAGTAGTCGTCACATCTCTTCTCAGAGATAAGCTACCACCATTCTAGCGAGTATTTCACTCTGTATTTTTACAGTCTCTGTACATTTCTGTCATTAATAGAAATTGTGTATTACTATATATTTGTGTTTATGGTTGCATCTCTGATACATTTTTGTTATATTATTGAATATCTGTGATATCTCTGTGCATTTCTTTATTATATCTCCAATCTCATTTCATGCCAAAAATAATCTAGATCAAGTATTGTGTGGATAGGCAGATTGCAACATGAAGAGAGTACTTAGACATGATATTTTCTCTTACTTTTGGGAAGCATGGTTGAGGGTGAAGCCTAAAAATTCCAAGGATTAGAGAGGTAGATGAAATAATATGGTTGGGTGATGGAGTAGTGAAGCAAAGGCAGTTTGGACACACAATTCTTAGGGTAGATTGGCTAGCTATGCCATGAGGTGGACAATGGAGTCAAGTTGTCACAAATGAATTTTCTTTGTGGTGACTTCATAGTGAAACAAGGTGAGGAGCGACCTTGCCTTAGTCTAATATTTTTGTGTGGATGGACCAAATTGCGGAAGGAATTCAAAGTATGGGCTTGCCAGTTGGTTCAAAGTGAAGCACTTAGACATTGTGGAGGATCTCTTTAATGAAGATCAGATGATGGAAAAAATGAGGAAAGGATGGAAATTTGACTTAGTCTTTGGATTTGGATGGAGTGACCAAGATGCGTACATAAAGTACTAAGTTCTGGCATGGAGATGCACATTTCAAGAAATGGACGCGACTGTTGGACTAGCTACCCAACCAATGCAGGATTTGAGGCTAGCATTCTATGGAGACATGGAACCATTGGTTGAATTATGGACACAACAACAAGTTCATAGAATTTTAACAATCATATATTTTTTAAGTTTTGGTTGAGTATGCTGCAACAAAAACAACAACGAAATAGAGAGTGATCATTGCAATGGGGAAGTGGCAGCTTAGACATTGCAAATAGAGTTGGGGAGGAGACATCTTTCCACCATTACAAACAATTTTGTCACACAAAACTTTGGGTAGAGGGAAGTGTGGATGGTTGCATAGGTTGCAAATGATTTCTATGCGAGTTGGAAACTTGGGGTTTCCACTTCACAGGAAAACTTGAGGTTTCCTCTTTGACATAATTTTGGGGTTTTCAGTTGACATGAAACATGGGGTTTCCAGCAGACTTAGTGGCAATAGAGGCACAAGTTGGGTCGATACTTAGAGATAACATATTTTTTGGATGTTTCCGAGGAAGGAAACAACTTGAGGTAGGGGAGGATGTAATTCCTATGATGCCAAGATGTAACATTCCCAGCCACCCCAGGTTGGGCCACGCCACACCACCTCAACTTCTGTAGCTTTGAATCAACCAAAATATAACAACCCTGGCATAATACTGGGCCATGCTACTCTAAATGTATATTGCACAGTTTCTACTCTACACACAAGTCCGTGCAGTATCACTTAAGATAATGCGCACAACCCACTCTTGAGTCATGCCACACAACTTATAACAATGAAAGAAACATTCTCTTTTCCATACAACCTTCAAGCAATAGAAATAACTCACTGACTGCACATACCAACATATTGATTACTCAACATACTCTGCACACATTTTTCTAGGTGTCATGTGCCACTTCTGATTTAGTTGTGCACAGAGTCCATTTCCTTGAACACACATATGAATTCCAACCTCTTGTGCACACAGACTACTTTTCTGTGCACCTAGTTATCCAATTCTCTTCTTCAAGAATCATAGCCAAAATCACAAGTTTAACTTAATTGGAAAGACTATCCACTTTTATCATATCCATGCACAACTACAAATACAGACTATAAGCACCATACTTACATATGCAAGCAATATTAAGCAAAATAGAGACAATTAATTATATGCGACTACATACAAGAATTAACCCATATCAAGCATTCATAAATAAGCACACAGTAAACAAGACAAGCACATAAAGAACACTTATATTTTAAGAAATTCACCAATTCCAACCTTGACTCAGACATTCGTCCCAACCATATATTTTGTTTCTCATAAGTTTTCACAACAGGTCACCCTTGAGCTGGGGCTCCACTCCACCAAGGAAAAAGGGTTCCTAGTGACAAACTAAGGTCTGGAACTCAAAACAATTGCTCAGTCCTAGGTGCCCGTTTTTGCAACTAGCCCAAAATCCCTTATTCCCCACACACCTGTCACACCCAAGGAAGTGTTCCCCTTCTCTTCTCAACATTCCTTTGTCTACCCCACTTCCCTTCCTAGGGTTACCAACAACAAGCCAGATAGGAAGTATTTAGATCTTGTGACTAATGCTCAGGGAACCAGGAAACAACTCTCATCAATAATATCACCTGGAGAGTATGCTCATGGGTTTTTCAACCACTTCACAATAGCCAATATCTCACCTAGATATGTTTCTCATGGTCTTTCAACTCATCTCTTCAACAGTGAATCTGATTATAGTCCACAACCCCCCACAAGATTCTTTGAGCAGATAAGGTAATAATTGGATTTTCCATATAGTTCGATCCCCTTCTATTCACGAGAGATTTCCCTATGAATAATAATCATAATGATCCAATAATCCCCCAAAGTACAATAAGGCCAACAATATATATTGCAATCCTTCCACTTGACACTTGTCACCTTCAAAAGTAGCTTTAAGCCACTTAGTGACATGTTCCCTACCCTTGGGAACTTAGGATAGAAACATATCCACATTACACTTTACACTCTTTAGAAATATTATTATAATATTCCCCCCCTTTTCCCCTTTTCTTAGTGGATTAGGCCCCCCCATCTCTTTTTGTTTGAGTCATTTAGTGCACAATGATGCAATATTATATTACTAATCGTGATTGTAATTACATGGATAGGCATGATGGCCTATCTACTTCCAGGCTCACCAGCCTCATAATCACACAGGCTCCCCGACTTCAAAACATAAAAATTCATTCTTGTACAATAACCCAAGTGTGCGCAACACAATGCAATGTGCACACTTACCCAGGTGTGTGTAACACATAAAATGTGTGCACCCTGTCTTGATAACACTTTTTCGTGTACTACTCTGATGCATGAAAAACCATACCTAGTGTCAATGACCTAGGAATCTAAATGTTCATACATTTATACTCAGTACCAATTGGCTCACCAACCTATGTACAATTACAAAGGGTTCTAGATTAGGGACACTACAACCCCATCCCCCTTATTTATGCATTGTCCTCAGTGCATCATATACACTTGTACATACACAATTTCAAACATTTTCAAAACGATGAGGATACTCTACTCACATAGCATCCCTGCCCTCCCAGGTTGTATCCTTCTTCTTCTTCTTCTTCTTCTTCTTCTTTGGAAGCTCTTCAAGTTGCATCTACAACTCTTTCAACTATGGCGTACTCATCCTATAAGGATTCTTGGATATAGGTGTTGCTCCCGACACCAAATTTATAGAGAAGTCAATATCTCTTTTCGGAGGCAATCCCATAATCTCTTTAAAGACATCCTCAAATTATTTCATCACTTCATAGTCTTCCACACTTGTCACTTTATCCTTAGGTTCCTCTTCTATGTGCACTACGAATAATTGACACCCTTTTCTATAAATTTTATTTAACTGCAACAGTGAAACTTCTCTGACAGTCACAACTCTTGGAATTCCTTGAACTGATCTCAAGTTTCCTTCCTCATCCAAACAAGTGAATATCTTATTGTAACAATCCAAGAAAGCATGGTTCTCGTCGAGCCAATCCATACCAATGAGGAAACCATACAATCCCAAAGGTATAATATTCAACTCAGCTCTAGTGCGCAGTCCATTCATTTCCATGGGACATGCCTTAACCATCTCATTAATTTTCCTCTTTTATCCTGTAGCTAATTGCACCAACCAAGGTTTTCCAGGCTTACTTCTTGGAAAATGCAATCTTTCCAACCTCTTAGGATCTAGATAACTATGACTAGCTTCTGAGTCAATTAAAATAACAATGGGTTGTTCATTAATCTTACCTTCCACCTTGATCATGTGCGATTGAAACTCGGTATGCTTGTTATCCAACACAACATAAATATTTGGCACATCTCTACCCATGTCCTCCACTTTCGTAGCTTATTGAAAATTGTGCACAATCCTAGCTTTATCACCTCTTTGAGGGCAATATCTGCGCATATGATTTCCACTACAACCCCAACATGACATGGGTTGTTGCCATGAATTTTGTCCCATTGTTTCCAACATTCTGGGCTTTTGAGGGTTGACTGTCCTTGTGCAGTATTTCTGAAAAATGGTGGCTTAGCTCTCTTCTTCCTTTTTTCCACCTTGCTTTTCATCTTATCTTCCCAATCCTTTTGGAAAGTCACTCTTCCCCTTTGTTGCTCATAAATACACTTAGCACGCCTTAATATTTCTTCCAATGTATTAGGGTCATCATATTGTATCTTGTCAATGATAAATGAGGGAAACCCACTCAAATATCTATGAATCTTAACCTTTTCATCCTTGATAAAAGGCACATAATTCAATAGTTCTAAAAAATCTCTTTCGTACTCATCAATTGCCATGCTCCCAAGATTGATTTCAAAGAAATCCTTCATTTTCTTGTCATAGTACTGCTTGGTTAAGTATTTCTTTTGGAAATACCCCTTGAAATCTATCCAAGTCACTTCCTTCACATCAATGTGTTTCACTTGCACATACTAATCACACCATATTGATTCCTATCCCTTTAATTGATAAATAACAATTTTCCCTTATGCTTGCACATAATAGTTATGCATCTGGAAGTACTTTCTCATTCCTAGCAACCAGGTCTCCACATACTCATCCTTTTTGTGATCACCATCAAAGGTAGGAAGATTGATATTATTCATTTCTATCTGTAGCTCATCCACTCCAGTCCTTCTCCTATGGTTTCTAATAGGAGATGGACTCGAACTACTACGCTCTTTCCTGAAAAAATGCTTACCAACACTTCTTGCTTCTCTTCTTTTCTCATCATGAGACCTGCGGCTTCTTGATATACTCATTTTTGTCTCCTTATCCATCTTGTTTTCTATTCTATCCAATCTCTGCATTAATTTGACATTTAAGTCATCTTGTTGCACCTTGGATATCATAATCCTTTCATTATTAACCTTATAGCTATGGACATCTTTATGCAGTACTTTTACAATTTCTACCAAGTTCATGTGCTCCACCTTATATTTTGTACCATCAACACACAAGCTGACATACAAATGTCCAAATTCATCATCAGGACTATATTTCCTCCATGCATCTTCCATGCTTTCAAACTTCTGCACCGACTCTGCCTTGCTCTATTTGATGAAAATTTTGCAAAATGTGCAGGCAATTAAGATTTGTTAGATGATTTCATGCAACAACTACATGAAAAATTTGCACCATTTTGTCAAAATCCTCCCTTGGATTTATTGGATGATTTTAACATCCCAAACTCAAGTACACACACCTGTGCATCACTGTCTTTGTGCGCATCACAAATTTTTACCACACACCAATGGTTTTCTGCATAAACTAACATTGCACTACATGACACCAATTCTTAGCGCACACATATATTCATGTTAATATGTGGACCATACAAGTCCATTGTTGAACCAATGGCTCTAATACCACCTTGTAACGTCTCCAAACACCCCAGGTTGGATCACGTCATACCACCTCATCTTCTGTAGCTCTAAATCAACCAAACTATAACAACCCCAACATACTACTGGGCCATGCTACTCTAAATGTATACTATGCAGTTTCTACTCTACACAAAAGTCCGTGCAATATCACTTAAGATAACGTGATCAACCCACTCTCAAGTTACACCACACAACTTATAACAATGGAAGAAACATTGTTTTTCCATACAACCTTCAAGCAGCAAAAATAACTCACTAACTGTGCACACCAACATACTGATCACTCAACATACTGCACGCACATCCGTCTATGTGTCATGAGCCACTTCTGATTTCATTATGCGTGAAGTCTATTTCCTTGAATGCACATACAAATTCTAGCCTCACGTGCACACATGCTACTTTCATGCGCACCCAACTATCCAATTATATTCTTGAAGACTCATAGCCAAAATCACAAGGCTAACTTAACTGGAAAGTGATCCAGGTGGATATTGGTGGTCACCCACCTATTCCAACTGGCTCCTCTTGTCCGTTTTTGGTTCAACACATTCTTCTATACTTATTTGTAATTGTGGGTTCTACACTTTTGGGACTTTATGAAGCCCTACACATATTCTAGGTGGATACCGGTGGCCTCTCACCTAATCCGACTGGCTTATTTTGTATGTTTTCATGTCAACACATCTATACTTCGAGGGCCATTTTGGAGGCCTAAACAGTGTTTTTTTGGCTCGCCATAGTCAAACTATAGATAGAGTCAAAGTTTGACGATGTAATGTGTATTTCTCTGATAGAACTTTAGAGCAGGATATCACGCACCTAAAACAGAGGCCGTATGTAAATGTTACGACCCCTAGAATTTGAGGTACCAACTTACCCATAGGGGCTCACATAACTTTTGGCGTTTCACCTCTTAGGGTTAGGTTTTTGGATGTCTAGGGATTTGGACTTCATGAGTAATATCAAAAAGGCCTCTGAATCCTCATTGTAATCATTCTGCTCAGACAGATAGTGTAGCAGCCACATTTCTTCTCAGAGATAGCTACCACCATTCGAACAAGTGTTTCAATTCTGCAATTTTATAGTTTCATCCTATTTCATTCATTCAATAGAAGATATTGTTCACTAGATATATGTGTTTTTCTTCATATCTCTGTGTTTATTGTATTCAATTTTTTAATCAGTTCATTCCACTCCTAATATGGATTAGTGGTATTAGAGTGATCTACTCTTCATTTATTTTTCTTTGTGCATGTCCCCGACAAGATCTGGGTACAAGAAGTTGGGACTCGAAACAATAGATCCATTGCAATATCAAACGCATCAAGCTCGATAAAAACCCATGGGGGATGAAAATAAAGATGATGGAGCATGAGATCCTATTAAAATGTTTCTCGAGGAGGCTCTTGCGCAACAAAGGAACAAAATGACGGACAACTTTGCACAGATCCTTCAACAGTTGCCCACAAGAGAAGAATCCTCATTAAGCGGCCATGCAACCCCCTTCAAGGTACATGTAAATTTTGATATTGCATTATTTGAAGGACTAATAGATGCAGATGTTGTAGAGAAACGGTTGAATCTTATTGAAGGGTATTTTTCGGTCCACATTTTTTTGGACAGGGAAAATATTACTTTTTCACTCCTTAAGGTCATCCCCCATGTTAAGGACTGGTGGGATACTTACTCTGAGCAAAGGTTCATAGAGGAATCTGCAATATTTGTGGTTTCCCCTAGATGGGATTCCTTTCGGGATGTCATTAAAGAAAAGTAATACTCTGCTAGAAGCTACGAGGACCAGTACACCAGATGGACCACCCTGCGTCAAGAAAGGGACCAGACAATACCAGATTTCACCAACATTTTCCATACCCTGTGCACCAAATTGGGTATCAAATACTCTGAGCGACATCTGGTGCTCAAATACTGTGGTTGTTTTCATAGATACATTCAAACATAAATGGATTTTATGGACATTGCCTCATTGGGTACGGCTTATAGATACAATGTTAAGATTGAGAAGAAATTTAAGAAGAAGAGGCGAGAGTTTGAATCTGCAAACTCCTCGTAGTCAAAGCAGGGAAAAGTGTCCCCAACCCACACAGGAAGGGACAAATAAAAGAGGGTCAGTCTCAGGACAAACAGTCCAAGGTGCAACACAAGAAGGGCAATGAGAAGATGGAGAAGGACACAGGAAAATGGCGTGAGCACCATAAAATACCTTGGCACAACATTGAAGAATGTCTCTCCAAGAAGTCACTTGTGGCTGAGCTGAAGGATTCTAAGTCAGAGGTCGATTATGATTCTAAATTGAATCTTGAAGGAGGGAACTGGATTATCGATGTTAAACCCATTTCCATTGTCTCTACCACCAAATTTTGGCCAAGAAAACCAGAAGAACTTGAGGAAAGGGAACGCCCCTTTCACTCACAGATCTAGGTAAAGGGGGATCCGCTTCACTTCATTGTCGATAGAAATAGTCAGAAGAACATAATTTCAACAGAGGTCGTCAAGCGGATGGACCTACTAATGACACTGAACCTGCAGGCCAAACACCATCGAATGGCTTCACCAAGGAAGAGTTCTCTGTGTCAGCCAATAGTTTTGTCTTCCCTGTGGCATCAAGCCTTTCATATATTAGGTATTGTGTGATATTAATCCCCTTGAAGTTTGTGATGTTATTTTAGTACAACCATATTTGTGGAAGCATCATGTTGTGTATGATTCTAGACCCCGCAGTGTTATTATTACTTTGGGTAGACAATTGTACAAGATACCAGAGGTAGCGTTGCCTACCATTATTTCTTTAATCTATGCTAAGCAATGTAGTAAGGTCATTTCACAGACTGGGAAGTTCATCTTCTTTGTGATCCATTCTCACAGTAAGAAGAAGGTCGTCACCACATGTGTGGCCTCTACATAGAGCCTCTCTTTGTGGCAGAAGTTAGTGGATGAGATCATGGAAGAATACAAAGACATCTTCTCCTCACCCACTAGGGTATCGATGCACTGCCAATTCAAGAATCCAATTGATCTGAACCCTAGTGCACCTCTACCTAATGGACCAGTCTATCATCGCTTGCTGATGGAAAATGATTAAATCAGGCATCACATCAGATTCTTCAAAAGAGTCACATCAGAACCAACTCCTCCCCTTGAGGAAGCCCGACTGTACTGGTGCAGAAGAAGGACGGGACTTGGTGACTCTACATTGATTACAGATGCTTACACAAAATCACCGTCAGGAACCAGTACCCAATTCCTAGAATTGATGACCTCCTTGACCAACTCAAGGGGGGGAATTTCTTCAAAAAGATTGACCTAAAGTCTGGCTACCACCAGGTTCCCATTGAACCAACTGATGTATGGAAGACAACCTTCAAATATAAATAAAGTCTCTTTGAATGGTTGGTCATTCCCTTTGGATTAACAAATGCACCAACCACTTTCATGAGGTTGATGGATGATGTATTGAGACCCTTCACCAACTCTTTTTTGGTGGTATATTTGGATGACATCCTCATCTTCAATAGAACTTGGGAGGAGCACATGTGACATATTCAATAGGTTTGGAGCACTCTATGGAAGCACAAGCTATATGCCAACTTGGAAAAATGCTCTTTTCGAATGAACAGGGTCCAATACTTGGGCTAAATTGTTGATTAGGATGGGGTACATGTTGATCTGTATAAGGTCCAAGTCAACCGTGACTGGCCAGCCCCAACCACACTAACTGAGCTTCAGAGCTTCTTAGGACTGACCAACTTCTACCTACAGTTCATGTTGTGATTCTCCCATATTGCATTGGCCCTCAGCTAGGTGACCAAGGGCAGTGGCAGGGAAGATTTTGTGTGGGGGAAGGAACAACAATGACCATTCGATGAGTTGAAGCATTGCTTGTGTTCAACTCTAGTACTCTCCTTTCTCAATCTGCAACAATCGTTCGAGATCGAGACTGATGCATTTGACTATGCTGTAGACGCAGTTCTCACTCAACATGGTCATTTGGTGGCATACCATAGTGATACACTCTCATATACTCTCCGAAAATACCCCACCTATGACAAGGAAATGTATTCCATTGTACAATCTTGTCTTCAATGGAAACATTACATTTTGGGAAAGGATACGATCATCCACATTGATCACAAGTCTCTGCAGTTCATCCAAACACATGGGAAGTTGCAAAATGACTGCCATCAGAAGTGGTCCACCTACGTGCTCCAGTTCCATATCAACATCAAGTATAAGATGGGGATCTCAAATCATTTTGCAGACTACCTCAGTCGAACTCCCGTGGTTGCACTCACCATTATGCTCCATTCTTTTGGACATGAGGCATCCGAGTGGCTCCAACTTTAACATCAAGATCCAGACTTAGCCACCACCTATTAGCTCTTGGATACATGCACGAGTGTCACCGATTTTCACATTCAGGATGGACTATTATACCATCTGGGCCATCTCTGTGTTCCTACAAGTGAATGTGAAAATAAGGTTTGGGAAGACCACTACAGTCGGATGGCAAGACATTTTGGCGTGGAGAAAAATGTGGCCATTCTCTAGAAACATTTTTATTGGCCAAAAATTCAACAAGACGTCAGGAATTATATCAGATCTTGCACTTCCTATGCCATTGCCAATCCCGCCATCAATAATCAAGGATTATACTCCCCTCTTCCTACTCCTGAGAAGCATTGGGAATGTATCTCAATGGATTACATGTTTGTCCTTCCATCCACCAAGAAAGGCAATGACTACATATTTGTGGTCATTGATCGGTTTTCGAAGATGGACATCCTCACAGCCTGCAAGAAGAATATCACAGTGGCAGATACTTCCAAGCTCTTCTTCGAAGGAGTGTGGGTCCATTTTTGGATACCACAGACTATCATCTCTGATCGAGACAACAGGTTCCTCAACACATTTTGGTCGAGTCTTTGGTCAATGTTAGACACCAAAATCACTAAATGATTTTTCACCTCCTACGCATGTACAACTCTAAGCATCTGCATACATGGGATGAGAGTCTCCCCTATGTTCAACACAGTTACAACAGGGCCCTGCATAGCTCCACCGACCATAGTCCATTTCAGGTGGGGTTGAGAGTCCAACCCTTGGGTCCCATTGATGTTGCACTAACTCTTTCCACCACAAAGACATACTCTTCCCATGTTCATTATGAAACCAAAAAATCCACTAGATTCATTGAATCGATTCAGAACATCTGCCAATAGGTCCATGATATTTTGCAGAAATCCAATGCTAAGTACAAGCAACGCCATGATCTACAAAGGGTACCACACCAGTTTTAGGTTGGCGAAAAAGTTTGTTTACATTTGCAAAAGGAGTGTCTCACAAGACCCCATCGGAAGCTTTGCTATGGGCCTTACACTATCACCAAGGCTGTGGGTAGAAATTCTTTTGAGCTCAACACTCCACCCTTCCTTGGCATGCACTCAGTGTTCAATGTGTACCTCCTTTGGCCATATTTTCAACCATTATTGGACACGTCAGAGATCCCAGAATAGCTGGCACCAATAGAGATCAACCCTGACAGCATGGAATAAGCATCCATTGATCAGATAGTGGACACACAGGTCAAGGGAATGCACTAGCAGAGGATCAAACTTTATCAGGTTGTTAAGGCATGGAAGCTCCTACACCAAGGAAAGTGGCTCATCCAGAGCCAAATCCAGCAGAATTTTTCTCATTTGATGGGGGAACTCAACGAAATGGAGACCATTTCTTCCTAAGGGGGGAGGATTGATCTAGGTGGATATTGGTGGCCACCCACCTATTCCAACTGGCTCCTCTTATCTATTTTTGGTTCAACACGTTCTTTTGTACTTATGTGTAATTGTGGGTTCTACACTTATGGGTATTTATGAATCCCTAAACATCTTCCAGGTGGATATTGGTGGCCTCTCACCTAATCCTACTGGCTTATTTTGTATGTTTTCATGTCAACAGATCTTGTTGTACTTCCAGGGTTGTTTTGAAGGCCTACACAGTTTTTTTTTGGCTCGCCATAGTCAAACTGTAGACGTAGTTAAACTTTGGCAGCGTAATGTGTAGTTCTCTAAAATACCTTTCAAACAGGCTATCACACACCTAAAATGAAGGTCGTATGAAAATGTTACAACCCCGGGAAGTTGAGGTACTGACTTAACCATAGAGGCCCACATAAATTTTAGCGTTTCACCTCCTAGGGTTAGGTTTTTGGATGACTAGGTTTTTGGCATTCATGAGTAATATCAAAAAGGCCTCTGGAGCCTCATTGTAATCATTCTGCTCAAACAAATGCACGTAGTAGCCACATCTCTTCTCATAGATAGCTACCACCATTCGAGCAAGTGTTTTGGTTCTGCAATTTTACAGTTTCAAACTATTTCATTCATTCAATAGAAGATATTGTTCACTAGATATTTGTGTTGTTCTTCATATCTCTATGTTTATTGTATTCAATCTTTTAATCAGTTCATTCCACTCCTAATCCGAATCATAAAGACTATCCACTTTTTCATATCCATGCACAACTAAAAATACAATCTATAAGCACCATACTTACATATGCAAGAAATATTAATCAAAATAGAGACAATTACTTATGTGAGACTACATACAAGAACTAACCCATATAAAGCATTCATAAATAAAAACATAGTAAACAATAAAAGCTCACATAAAGAACACTTTTATTTTAAGAAAGTCACCAAATGTTACCTTGAATCAGACGTTCCTCCCAACCATAGATGTTGTTGCTCATAACATTTTAGCAACAGGTCACCCCCGAGCTGGGGCTCCACCCAACCAAGGAAAAAGGGTTCCTAGTGACAAGATAAGGTTTGGAACTCAACATAATTTCTCAGTCCTAGGTGTCTGTTGTTGTAATTATCCCATTGTCCCTCATTTCCCACGCACCTGTCACACCCAAGGAAGTGTGCCCCTTCTTTGCTCAATAGTCCTTCAGCTTTCCCACTTCCCTTCCCAGGGTTACCAGCAACAAGCCTGAAAGGAAGTCTCTGGACCCTGTGACTAATGCTCAACACACCAGGAAACAACTCTCAGCAATACTCTCACCTGGAGAGTATGCTCACGGGTCTATCAACCACTTCACAACAACCAATCTCTCACCTAGAGAAATTGCTCACAGTCTATCAACCCATCTCCTCAACTGATATGAAATTGATCTTTAAAGACTTGGATAATTTTTAATCATGTGTTCATTTACCAATTAGGAATTAATGAAAGAAGAAGAACTTAATGAGATAATATAGTAGCCATAATAAAAAAATATAGATCATAATGTAATCATAAAGAACAACAAACCATAACAACAAATTTGTTAACAGAGTTCAACAAGATTTCCTACGTCTTCGGGCCTTTGTCTCAATGGGTGAGGCTTTCTTATTTATCTTCAATGCTTTAAAATTACATCCAAAAAGTGTCAAAATGATTACAAATTGTTCTGGTTGTGTTATTCTCGACCTCAAGAGTCCAACGCAATTGACGGCACTGAAAACAATTGAGAGTAGCTCCCGGAATTGGCTTGCAAAGTTCCCCTCCTCAATGGCTTCCCTGCATAAAAATGGCTTCAAGCTTCATAAAATCATCATCATTCTGCCAATATGAACTTGTTTGAATGTCAAAAACTTCTGATTCTTATATATTTGGAGTTGGGATTCTCCTCCCAGTTTCCTCCCAAAATTTGGCTTCAAATCGGGCTCTAGATCCTCCAATAATGGCTAAAATCCATTAAAAACAGGTTGAAAATCACAAAAAAATATAATATATGGTTTAAAATACCAAAATTGGGAAAAATCTGGGTGCAACCCCCTTCTCCCGAGCTCCTGGTCATATGCGCGCTGCCATATGGCCAAGCGTTGGGCGTTGGCCCCTAACCCTTCATTCAAGCCCCCAAATCTCAGTTGTATGACAACCATGTTCCCTGGTGCTAATACTCCACACGCCCCAATTGTTTCTAGCTCCTAGTCCACAACCCCCTGGTCATGGGCTAGCCCCTCGTCGATTGGGGCCTATCCCATAACACGCACCATGTAAAATTCAAATAGAATTCGGCCGATATGTGGTTAAGTTCTAATGCGTAGCCTGGGTGGTTAGCAGGTTTGGTGTAGTCCATTGGCGCAACTGAAGGTCATGGGTTCAAAACTTGTGGAGTGCCAAAACAATTTTTTCCTTAGCCAACATTGGAAAAAATCAAGGTGCCAAGTGGTGCCCTCTGATTGGGCAACGTGTCACCATGTGATTTGTGCGTATGGTACAGTCAACATCCAATCAGTTGTCACGTCACCTATCCATCTATTGCCACATCAACATATGTACTACATAGTCACCCTACCACATCATCATCTATACAACTAGTCACCCTGCCACGTCATAATTCATATAGCTTAGTCACCCTATGATCGGAAAAGATCTTTTAAACGACAATGGTTGAGTTATTTTGCATGTGTTAAATTACCATTTAGGAAACTAATGAAAGAGGAAATATAGCAACCATTAAGAAATATATAGATATGAACATAAGCATGAAGAACAACAAACCATAAAACACCAAAGTGATAACGAAGTTCAGCAATCTCACCTACGTCTTCGGGCCTTTGTCTCTGTGGGTGAGGCTTTCTTATTTCTGTTCAAAGCTTTAAAAAGACATCATAATAGCACCAAAAAGGTTACAAACTAATCTGTTCTTGTTCTACCATATCTCTAGAACCCAACAAAACTGACGACACTTAAAACGGATCACCGAAGCTCCGAGAAATGGTCCGCAAAGGTGCTCTCCTCAATAGCTTCCCTACATAAAAAATGGCTTTGGCTTGGAAAATCTTCAACATTTTTCTGTTATGAACCTCCTCCTTGGCTTCAAGAACCTTTGGCTTATATATAATAGAAGTGGGTAACAACCTCCCAACTTCTCCCGAATATCTAGCCTCAAAAAGGGCCCAATATCCCCCAAAAGTGACCAAAATCCCCTCAAACTACTGAGAAAATCACTAAAAAATCATAATATAATGTATAAAACCCTAAAATGGAATAAATTTTGGGCGCATCCCCCAACCTTCACGTTCCTGGGAATACGGGCACCCACCATATGGCCAGGCACTAAATTGTTGTGCACTAGCCCCAAGCCATAAGGTGGTACATGTGGCCACGTCCGGTTCCTCCAAGTGCTCTAATCCGTTAGACCCTCGGTTAAATGGCCCCTGGTTATGTGCACTGGTCAATGGGCTAGCCTAACCGACCATGTGCTAACCCATTTTAAGCGCTAACAATGGAATATGGTGTATACATAGGACCGGGATATATGCGCTAGAGCTAGGGCCAATACATATCCGCGCCAACATGATAGGTTATATGGTATGGTTGTGTGTCGGGGGCTAGGAATAGGCCCCAGCCCTTTTTTCCCCCACTTGACCAATATTTTGAGCTTAAATATATGTTTTAGACCTTTGGTAATAGGATCCACTGTGGGCGGGTGGCCAGCCCAGCCCTGACAAGACACTAGCCCAGACAAGAGGTCACGGGTTCAAATCCTGTAGACCATAAATTTTTACCATACAAAACATCCAATGGAGGGGTGCCATGTGGCATCCCAAGACTGGGCCATGTGGCACCAGATTATTCATCCAAATAACCTTCCACGTGTTGAGAGCTCATTCTCCCACCTATCATGATCTCTTCCCAGTCATCACACTTTCCATGTCAACACACCTACCATGTGTCGTTTCAATGTACGGACCTGGCACGTCAGTCGTACGAATGTGCCACGTGTCACCCTTGTAGTGGTGACACATGTCATTCCTTGACTCATCCACCTGTCTGCCTATGTCAACACCAACTATACCCTTCCATGTCAGTTGTATTGTCGTATGGACTGTACATTCAGCTGCCACGTGGCACTGTACAGACTGTATAGTCATCAATGTTTTACATGTTTGGAAAAACGAATAGATCGTGATATCTGGAGCATACGACATTTGTTTGAGCTCGTTCAAGCTGCGTTGGGTTCATATCGATGAGGCCTACGCACACATCAGTTTTGAATCCATTCTCAACACTTTGATTTTTAGGCCTTCTTGGACCCATTTTGGTCCCGAGTTCCAATTCTGGATCACACCTCCCCACTAAAGACCTTTTGGTCCTCCAAAAGGTTACTGACCAATAATCAAGTGTGGGATATGCCACCCGACTTGTTCTCTATATTTAAACTCTATTATGTTCACCTATCTCATCAAGATCAACTGTAAAACAATCATGATAACTGATAGCATATTGTTAGCCACTTGTAATTTGTCACATCATACTGAAGCCACTATCATCCATGTGGACAACATTACTAATGACATCATCAAAAATATGACTGCAAATGAGCTAATATGTTTGTAATACTTGCACGACATTAGCTTATCTTGAAGCAAAGTGTGAATGGTCTTCCATTCTACGATAATCTCATGTTCTTGCTTAAGATCTATTACTTTATTTGAAACAATTATAGGTGTGTTTCTTGCTTGAGCTATCTTTCTTAATTGTTCCATTGTTTGAAGAGATTTAATTTCCTTTAAATGATGAGCATGAACCAC
>JASDQU010101767.1:269903-305478 GCA_032191745.1 Picea mariana | reverse complement strand
CTGGGGTGTAAATACTTCATGGGGTATAAACACGGCTGAAAGCAAGGACCTCTGCATCAGGAAGATAATCAGGCTCCACAACCAACAATAATACCCCTCCTAATAGCCTCACTTTTAAAAATAAGTTGCTTATGAAGTGTCCCACTTTTATAGAATAAGTGGGGATCACTTTTACAATGAAGTTACTTTATAAATGAAAGTTGCATGCAAAATAAATAACTTAAAATATTAAAGCTACTTATAGTGATTCACTTTTATAATTTAAGTGAAATACACTTTACAAGACTTGAACTCAAGACTTCTTACTTAATAAAGAAACTTTTAACCAAGTGATCTAGTGCAAAACATATCATCTTATTTAGGAGGATTGGGGTTATTGTTGTTGTTGATGATGATGATGATGTTGAATATTTCCTTGGAGAGCGTGCTCATAAAAAACTCTTTTCACACACGATTTTTTTTTGTTTCTTGATGATAACAAGGGTTCGATATCGATTAGCTTACCCGAAATATGAAAATTTTCCCTATATTTTTTATTTATCGAGATCGCGCAGAGAGCATAGTAAAGAGTATATGCATATAGGAAAACCCTTTACGATATGTTTTTTATTTGTCGAGATCGCATAGGATGCAGGGAAAAGAGAATACACAGATAAAAAAGAGTAGCAACTTGGAAATAAAAAACAGAAAACCGAAATTAAAAAATTGAAATATATATCTGCAAAAATTTAAAAGGGCGTATTTGGGCTTTATACCTTCGGATCTGATTGAAATGGTTGTATATTAGACAAACATAAACTTTTTCGAGTGAAACAAAAATAATTCATGACTAAACCGAGCGCTCTGGACACAATGAAATAGTTCTGTCATCCCAGAAATGTATGAAAATGGAAGAAAAGATAGATGAGGAAACACAACGTCACAATAATTATCTACAATGGGATCAGGTCTTCAAATGTTCTCTAATACCATGTTTGAAAACAAAAGTATTTCAATAGAGGACAAACATCTTCAATAACCACTCATACAACTAGATCAAATATCAACACACCGATGTTTAGATGTGGTAAAACCCCTACGAGGAAACATCCTCGGACCCATCCAATGTGGCCTCTTGGAGCAAGTTATTAATGCAAAAGAAAAATATTACAAAGAGATTTACAAGAGAGTTTCTCACAATCGATCATTGGAAAATGACCCTCTATGCTTTTTAAATAGAGATTATGGACCAATCAGGTGTTAAGACACAGATCAATGTAGCCATTAATATCGAGGACAATATGAAATGTTGGATCACTCTATGTCAGGAATATCATGACCATCATATTTACTAACTACAAATGCATACTAATGCATACTAAAGAAGCACACTTTTACGTAACGACACATTAGACCAAGTTGATATTAACTAACTCCTAAGTTTCTAAATATCCTAAGAGTTGGAAAGGGGACAAGGTACTAATTATGATAGATTGTTAATAATGGGTAGTAAAGTGACACACTTTCACTACAATTTCATGCACCACAACTATCGAAAGAATGTCCATTGCACCAAGATTTTCCTCTGAATTCTATGAAAAAATGAAAGATACTACTCATATCTTATCCAAGAAAGAAGAAGAGGCACACCTATATTCTTCATCACTTACACAGTTAAAATTTTCATCCTCAATCACTTCTCTACCCATATGATTCTCTTATGCCATAGGAGATGTCACAAACTTGTAACTTCTTCTATGTTTTGAACATAATTTTATACATGTGCAATGTTTAATCAGATGATACAATCACAAATATCATTGTTGTTTGTATCATATACCTATGTGTTTATGCACTAGTTTCATGTTTTTCAAGGTAATTAGTGGATAGTGTGAAGAATATCTAGGTCTTTCCTGTTTTGTGAAGATATATATAATTTATCTTCTGAACAATTAATGTGAAGTTCATTCTAATTGACATCAATGACATGGTTTTGTATTTACTAGCAATCAATGATGATAACAAAAGTTTCCTTTTGTTTTATTTCATTTCCATAAAAAAATTATGATTCGACATTTGGGTAGCAAATAGCTTCAAATGATATCTAGAATTAAAAAATGTACACATGTAACATCTTTTGTTTTAGCTATGTACTTGGAAAAATTTATTAAGCCACTCACTTTTCTATATTATCTATGTTTCATTTTCTATTCTCTCACTAAGTATAATGATCATAAAAACATATATTAGTCTATTTTTTCGACATTCCCTTTCCCTCGCTTTGGGGTATGCTAGTTATAGTATGAAGTGTAAGGATTGTGGTTCCAATTCTAGGCACATACTCTTCCACCGCAGACCGAAAAAGAGGAGATCGAGCAAGCAAGATACTTAGTGTGAATGAGGAGACATAAGTATTCATATAGGGAAGAGTTGGGGATCCTTGAGCACACCCATTTCCAAAGGGGTGACTCCACCCAAGGTGCCTTGCAACACAAGTCAAACGACAGATGAATTAATGAAGGGTTGAGGGCATGACTTGGGCACCCCACCAACGAAGTAAAATCGGCTAAGGCATGAGGGGAACACTGAGGAGAGTCATATCGACTCACCTAAGGGGCACGTGCACCCAAGACAATGAGTTAGTTAGACATATGGGGTGTGCCAGTCCAAGAGGCATGTTGGTTGATGGGAAGGATGGATATATGGGCACACTAGGTTCATGGAGGGGCACAATGGTATGTTGAGTGTGATAATTTGTGAAGGGGCACAACACACCCAAGAGACATGATGTTTCACACTAGTGACCCTTGGAGTCCATATAAGATCAAGATGGGTGCATAACCAAGGAAGGAATCTTGGTAAAAATTGAAGGAGAGAAAGAGAGATCTATGGTTTTGAGGTAGAGAAAGAGGGAAAGCTCCCTCAAGGAGCCAAGTCACTCCAATGTGTTGCCTTGAGGAGGATTCGATGGACATAGTTGGGTGAGATTCTCTTGGTCCGAGTTTGTGGAAGTCTAGAAACACAATTCTATTACAGGCATGTGTGAGGAAGAACTGAAATATGTGAGTTCCATGGAAATGAAGAGACAACAATTCTATGGTTGAGGGCACGTCTAAGGTGCACCATAGGAGGTTGCAGAGAAAATTGCAATAGAAGTTCTTGGTGACGATTATGTGTATGAGTTCCTTGGTGAGGTGAGGCGAGTTGTTTGACTCTACTGAAGTTATAAACTGAGATGGTAGTGCTCATGTTGTAATTTTTTTGCAATAACAAAGACTTAGCCAGGTGTTAGACACAGTTTGTGTTGTTTGCACTATATCTATGTTTATCTTATTTATTTTGTTGTTGTTCTCTTATCTTCTCATGTTCGTGGATGTATGATTATATATGACTAAGTGTTGATAATTTAACAATTGTCTAAGTATAAAAGAGTTGCACTAGAGTAGGAATTTGACTCGTCGGTAGCCTAGAACGGAGTATGGGTATGCTCTAGGTGAAAAGGAGTAGTCTGGATTAAGTAACCTTGCCATTGCCAAGTAGCCAAGTAAGAAATGTCATGGTGTTGCACACCCTCAAGAGGTGTAAAATCGTAAGGCATGATGTAGGGATGTGATAATTGGTATCAGAGTGAATTAATTGCAGATTTTGGAGAATGGTTGTGGAGCTCTTCACCAATATCTCAATGATAGATAGTATAAGAGCATATTCATTGTAGATTTTGGAGAAGGGTTGGGGAGCGCTTCACCACTATCTCAAAAATAGATGGTATCAAAATGGATTCATTGCATATTTTGGAGAAGGGTTGGGGATACCTTCACCACTATCTCGACGATAGATTGCATTAGAGAAATTTTGAAGGAAATTGGTTGCGAAGGTAGTATAGTGGGAATGTTCACAAACTTGGTGAATGGTTTGGTGGAGAGAACTTATTCATTGCATAATTTTCATTAGACTTACAAAAGAAGTTTGGTCGATGGTTTGATGGGAAGGTTGAGTTGTGAGCACACCTTGTGCAAACCAAGAGTAGATATTGTGGAAACAAAGCACTTGGACATGGTGGGTGATAAAAAAACTCATCGTAGAACTTGTCGCAGATTTGATCGCAGAGGTATACTTGTTCGGTTTGATTCATAACAGAAGTTAGTGTCGTACTTGTTTTTCACGCCTTGGAGAGACCAAGTGTAAAGTTCATTGAGTGAACCGAATACTTATGCAAGGCATTTGAATGCAGGTTCATTGCATGACTTGTCACAGATCTAACTGCATGAGTGCTCCCATAAGTGAAACGTAGAGGGTGATCACAGAAGTGATCGCAGAGAGGAGAAGTTTTGGGTTGTAGTGAGGTGAAGCACTTGGGTGTGTCATATGACCTGGAGTGATCTAGAGCAGCTATGAAGTAGGAAGTTGGTTGGGCATGTTTTTATCATGATGTCTATGTGTCGTGCATCACTAAGAACAATAATTGAGTTGATTTGGGTTGTTGGATGAGATCGTGGCCTTTGGACAAGGTAACTCTTCACAGAGTTACAAAAGTCAGTTAACAATAGTATGACTTGACAGTCGAACAGTGGGTGTATGGCGCCTTGAAGTGGAAGCAATCAAGGTGAAAAGATGGCAAGACATTGGAGATGGGTTGAGTCGATTGCATGTGAAGTTTGGGACTTATACAAATTTTTTAAGTGGACAGATGGACTTAGTCTTGTATCGTAATGAAGGTTTTGCAGGCTTATGGAGTTGTGGATAATGATTGAGGGGAGTTCATGCAGAGATTTGATTTCTTAGGAAAGACAAGGTCCAAGATAGCAGGCTTAGAACCATGGTTGCAACGAAGGCTTTCGTTTGAAAATATATGGTTGGTTTGAGTTTATGCATTTCCTAAGTGTTGTAGTGATTTATTTGAAGGAAAGGAAAATGACTTGGTGGTTCAAGTGCATTTTGTTTCTGCGGTGAAAACTGTCAAACTTGAGGGCGACTCAAGTGGTGTAGATTTGAATAATTATTGTAGCAATTTGGAATGCCTTGGTTGGGTGATTGTGTGGAGATCTTGGGATGACCTACTTAGAAGAGTCCTATGGTGGAATTAGGTAGAGTTGGATGCAGTTTTGGAGGTGGCTTGAGGAATTTTCCTAACTCTTTGATGAGATGTGTTGGACAGGTCACTATGGTGAAGTGGGAAGTGAAGTTTGTACATGTCTCATTTGAGAGGATGGATGAGGTGCCCTGGTTCTTGGTGCCTTAGCTAGATTTTTTGTGTCAGGTGGTGATTGTTGATCCATTTTTTGACTAGTATAGTATTATTATGTAGTTACTATCAGGATTTCATTTACTCTTTTCTTAGCCTACTTTTCTCTCTTCTCTTACATCAAAAAATTTCCAATCACTTAGTCATTTTCCAAAATGCGGATGCTGAGATGCATAAAAATGATTAAACTCTTTTTAATTACCCAGGTCCACAACCCCACACTCATCAAAACACTTTTATTTGTTTTCTTTTCCATTTTATTTTGATACTTAGTCACTTTAAAGTGATGTGAATGCAAAGCTACTTACCATCCCTTAACTCTTTCTTAGGTCTCTATTATAGAAAGATTCACCTCACCCCATGCAACTTGTTCAAAAGGCCTTTTCCATTTCCCTATGAAAACTTGAAGTCCCTTTTTGCAGTTCCTAGAGCTAAAAAATGTATTTTTCCACATATACATGCCCTAACATCTATACAACATGTGTATACATAGGTTTCACCATTACAACCCACATACATTGGGTTTTTTGCTCAAAATTAAAAAATGGTGTCGGGTTTCCATGTCACATCAAGGGATCCATGATCCTTGACCTTCCATATACTGGAAACATTTCGACTTGGCCCTTCAGTTTCATTTGAAGGCTATAAATGGGCCTTATCCAAGCTATGGAAAAGAGGAGAAGAATTCAACTTTGATTGAAAAGTTACTCTGGAGAAATTATTCACTTCATATTGAGTCTACATCCCTTTGTCCTTTTAAGTCTTAACACATTGTTCAGCCCCCAAGCTCTTCCCTATTTGATGGAGAACCTCATTGTATGTATTACATGAGCTTTCCTTTGGTGGAGGATTGAAGTGGTGGAGTCTCAGCTGGAAGGGACTTAGTTTCTCAGTTACAAACGTGTCAACGCGAAAGTTTGTCACTCATACACTTCTGTTGATTATAGTTTAATAGAAATACTCTTTTATCGTCTAATTAATGTCTTGCAAATATATGAATTGTTATTTCATGGGCATATTTGTTATGAATATTGATGGATTATGATATTATATGTGCTAACTTTATATATTATCACCATATGCTTGCGTATCTTGGTTGTGGAGGACAAGTTGTAGGTGTATTACTTTGAGTCAAATGCTCAACAATGGACTTCATTGAACGTCTGTATGAGGTAGGATCTTTGTATTGTCTTATCTATTGTGGTTTACCCCATGCCATAGAGTGATTTTCCTCGTAACAATCTCCACCTCTACAAGTCCGCAGGTCTACATTCACTTTCCACTTTTCCATTCTTTTCATACTTAGCCATATTTCTCATTACGAAGCAGATTTATTTACTCCCCATCACTTTTCCATTGCTAGTACATCCACACGTTCACAAGTCCTCATTTATCCCAACACTTTACCATATTATAAATTTCAATTTGGGCATTGTCACCCTTTCTTGAAGATTGTTTCACAACAATTTATGTCTGCAACTCCACAACTTTGTGTTATACTCTTAGCATTTCTCATACATCATTTGACACCTCCATGCTTAACACTTTTTGTCCATCATACCTTCACATCACCATTTCCCATCAAATTAATTACCCCGTCCACAACAATTTCATCTCAGAGTTCAAAAGGTTAATATTTGGACAGAGCACATCAAGGCTATCCTTAGAGGCAACTTCCTTCCTCACTAGAAAAGGGATTCATGAGTTCTCTGAGGAATTCAGTGTAATTAGAATATTTGGTAGTAATGAGAAACCTTTCCTTTTACCATTTTATACATCAAATAAAATCTTTGTTGGATAATTATGTAGGCAATACAAAACTTGGGCACGTTTCTTCCATGAAAAAAGGAAAAGACAGTTTATACCCCTGCCATGGAAAATTGGGGATTGCATTGTTAAAAATTTAACTCACCTGAATGAGTTGGCGAGACATCATGAACATATGGGTTTGAAGGAAGCCAAACTTGTTGAAGGTTTTGAACCAGATAAAAAATTCACTACACATATGGAGTTAGTGGGGTATTCTTCACACTTCATTAGATTTGAACAATTTCAAGAAGGTGGCAGAGTTAATTTGGATCTTCACGAACTAGAGGCCCACCAAAATTGAAAAAAATTATGAGAAGTAAATAGTACAAATGAAGTACACAAACAACATGGAAGAGAAACAATGAACCAAAACCCTAACTCGCCGAAAATGTCTCAAAGAAGCACTCCATCCATAATGAAGAGCAGAACTAGTGGAATGAATACCAGAAAAACACCAGTAGGAGGGCTCGTTAGAAATATGAGATGATGAAGATTGCATCTGAAATGTTTTCCATAGTTGGAAGGGAAAATATCTTACTCAGAAAATTAAAACATAGTCCGCTTTTGTTAAAGGCAGTCAAATTGAAAATTTTGAAAATAAAGTTTATTAAATATAAAATTTATTAAATGAATAAGAGGGCCCTACTTGGAGGCATGAATTTTAATGTCATAAAGTCATTAATGAGAATTCAATAAATTAAAAATCAAAAGTGATTTACTCCAAAAAAGAATCATGGAAATTTCTAGAAAGGAAAACCCTGACTTCTTCAAGAATATTGAGAGCAGTTATGCCACCTCAACCACAACATGTACCTATAAAGGATCCATTTGCAACAAAGTGAAGATTGATGTTTTTTCCATTATAGTGAGTCAAACATAAACTGTATCCTTTCAGTTTTCCTCTGTCCATTTGTTGCTACAATCATTTGTCATCTTGCATTTATCTTCTTGGTATTTTGTGGGATTTAGGTTGATTCTTGGTTTTCCTTCTTTCACATTCAAGGTATTTCATTTTATGGTCCACAGGAGCCAATCCCAGTCCTCTTTGAAGGGCGAATGCATTTTTACATTATTTAAATACATTTACTTTTGTATTTAAAGACTCATTATTATTTTTGATAGTATGAGAGAGCTACTTGGGATATTACATTACAGTATTCTCAAAGAATTTTATCGGAAGATTGAGTTACCAAATGTGTTATCTATCATAATACTTTTGGTGCTTTATTGAATGATAATTTAAAGCTCTCTTTTATTTGCGGTCCATTCCATGTTCTCTATATTTGTGGTATCGTTAAATGTTTTGATGAATGTTGTGATGGATATATCATTCCTTTATATTTTGTATGCATATTGTAGATTCACATTGTAAATATTGTACATATGAGTTTCTTTTAAAATATACCTGGTCTCAAAATCTTAGGTGTTGTTTTCCTTGAATGTGAATGTAAATATTAAGTTTGTTCCTTCTCAGACTTTTGTTTTGTTTCATTTTATTTTCTTGGAATCATAAGAACAAGAGGAGTACCACCTCTTTAAAAATTTAGGGGGATTCATGTCCCCATGAGGTTTACCTTAAGACCGTAAGACAATATTGATATCAACAGTGACTTGACAAATCGTGACGATAGTATCATAGTTTGGATGCTTGCAACAGGTGCAAGGAATTTTTGTTCCAAGAGATGGATGGAGTTAGCAAAGAATTTGACTAAGAATTGTTGGTAGTCAACTTGAATGGGTATAATGTAGACCAAGCAATTTGGATGGTGTTTTCTCACCTTTGGTATGGGACATTGGATGAGGCAGAACACACCTTAGTGACTTTTGGATGATTATGCAATGACTCAGAGATTTGGCGGGGGCCATTTGTTGAGGCTGGTAGAAGTATTGGCTCAATTGTGCCTAAGGCATGGAGGTTATTTGAGGTGACTTATTCTACTTGAATTGCTTTGGACAGTTCGTTGGGGTGTTTGAGGAGTGTAGGAACATTGTACACAATCATCATTGTGTTTATTTTCATTGAGGTTAGTTGAAGAAAGGAGGTGAGTTGAGGACTTTCCTCCTTTGGAGTATTGATCTAGGTGGATATTGGTGACCACCCACCTTTTTCAACTGGCTCAAAACAATTTTCTGGCAATTTTGGCAATTTACTATTTTTAGTAGGTTTTAACTTTCGGGGCCATTTTGAGGGCCTAAATGAAGGTTTTTTGAGATCGAGGTTCTCAATTATATTCAAAGGCATGATTGAGCCCCCAAAATTAATCTCCTCGATGATCCCTTTCGAATGATCTATCATACGCCTAAAACGAAGATCGTATGCAAAAGTTACGACCCCAAGAAGTGGATGTACTAACTTACCCAAACGGGGCCCACATGACTTTTGGCGCTTCATCTCCTAGGATTAGGTTTTTGGATATATAGGGTTTTTGGCATTCCTGTTTATTGTAAAAAGTCCTTCAGAGCCTCATTGTAATCATCTTCTTCTGAATGTGAGTATCCGTCACATCTCTTCTCAGAGATAAGCTGCCACCATTCTAGCGAGTCTTTCACTATGTATTTTTACAGTCTCTGTACATTTCTGTCATTAATAGAAATCGTGTATTACTGTATATTTGTGTTTATGGTTGCATCTATGATACATTTGTGTTATATTATTGAATATCTGTGATATCTCTCTGCATTTCTTTATTATATCTCCAATCTCATTTCATGCCGAAAATAATCTGGATCAAGTATTGTGTGGATAGGCAGATTGCAACATGAAGAGATTACTTAGACATGGGATTTTCTCTTACTTTTGGGAAGCATGGTTGAGGGTGAAGCCTAAAAATTCCAAGGATTAGAGAGGTAGATGAAATAAGATGGTTGGGTGATGGAGTAGTGAGGCAACGGCAGTTTGGACACACAATTCTTGGGGCAGATTGGCTAACTATGCTATGAGGTGGACAATGGAGTCAAGTTGTCACAGATGAATTTTCTTTGGGGTGACTTCATAGTGCAACAAGGTGAGGAGCGACCTTGCCTTAGTCTAATATTTTTGTGCGGATGGACCAAATTGCAGAAGGAATTCAAAGTATGGGCTTGCCAATAGGTTCAAAGTGAAGCACTTAGACATTGTGGAGGATGTCTTTAATGAAGATCAGATGATGGAAAAAATGAGGAAAGGATGGAAATTTGAATTAGTCTTTGGATTTGGATGGAGTGACCAAGATGCGTACATAAAGTACTAAGTTCAGGCATGGATATGCACATTTCAATAAATGGATGTGACAGTTGGACTAGCTACCCAACCAATGCAGGATTTGAGGCTAGCATTTTGCGGAGACATGGAACCGTTGGTTGAAGTATGGACACAAAAACAAGTTCATAGAATTTTAACAATAATGTATTTTTGAAGTTTTGGTTGAGTATGTAGCAACAAAAACAACAATGAAATAGAGAGTGATCATTGCAATGGGGAAGTGGCAGCTTAGACATTGCAAATAGAGTTGGGGAGGAGACATCTTTCCACCATTACAGACAATTTGGTCGCAAAAAACTTTGGGTAGAGGGAAGTGTGGATGGTTTCATAGGTTACAGATGATTTCTATGCGAGTTGGAAACTTGGGGTTTCCACTTCATAGGAAAACTTGAGGTTTTCTCTTTGACATAATTTTGGGGTTTCCAGTTGACATGAAACATGGGGTTTCCAGCAGACTTAGTGGAAATAGAGGCACGAGTTGGATTGATACTTAGAGATCACATATTTTTTGGATGTTTCTAAGGAAGGAAACAAATTGAGGTAGGGGAGGATGTAATTCCTGCGATGCCAAGATGTAACATTCCCAGCCACCCCAGGTTGGGCCACGCCACACCACCTCAACTTCTGTAGCTTCGAATCAACCAAACTATAACAACCCTGGCATAATACTGGGCCATTCTACTCTAAATGTATATTGCACAGTTTCTACTCTACACACAAGTTTGTACATTATCACTTAAGATAATGCGCACAACCCACTCTTGAGTCATGCCACACAACTTATAACAATGAAAGAAACATTCTCTTTTCCATACAACCTTCAAGAAATAGAAATAACTCACTGATTGCACATACCAACATATTGATTACTCAACATACTCTGCACACATTTGTCTAGGTGTCATGTGCCACTTCTGATTTAGTTGTGCACAGAGTCCATTTTCTTGAACACACATATGAATTCCAACCTCTTGTGCACACAGACCACTTTTCTGTGCACCTAGTTATCCAATTCTCTTCTTCAAGAATCATAGCCAAAATCACAAGGTTAACTTAACTGGAAAGACTATCCACTTTTATCATATCCATGCACAACAAAAATATAGACTATAAGCACCATACTTACATATGCAAGCAATATTAAGAAAAATAGAGACAATTAATTATATGCGACTACATACAAGAATTAACCCATATCAAGCGTTCATAAATAAGCACACAGTAAACAAGACAAGCACATAAAGAACACTTATATTTTAATAAATTCACCAATTCCAACCTTGACTCAGACATTCCTCCCAACCATAGATTTTGTTTCTCATAATTTTTCACAACAGGTCACCCTTGAGCTGGGGCTCCACTCCACCAAGGAAAAAGGGTTCCTAGTGACAAACTAAGGTCTGGAACTCAAAACAATTGCTCAGTCCTAGGTGCCCGTTTCTGCAACTAGCCCACAATCCCTCATTCCCCACACACCTATCACACCCAAGGAAGTGTTCCCCTTCTCTGCTCAGCATTCCTTTGTCTACCCCACTTCCCTTCCTAGGGTTACCAGGAACAAGCCAGAGAAGAAGTATTTAGATCCTGTGACTAATGCTTAGGGAACCAGGAAACAACTCTCATCAATAATATCACCTGGAGAGTATGCTCATGGGTTTTTCATCCACTTCACAATATCCAATATCTCACCTAGATATGTTTCTCATGGTCTTTCAACCTATCTCCTCAACAGTGAATCTGATTATAGCCCACAACCCCCCACAAGATTCTTTGAGCAGATAAGGTAATAATTGGATTTTCCATATAGTTCGATCCCCTTCTGTTCACAAGAGATTTCCCTATGAATAATAATGATAATAATCCAATAATCCCCCAAAGTACAATAAGGCCAACAATATATATTGCAATCCTTCCACTTGACACTTGTCACCTTCAAAAGTATCTTTAATCCACTTAGTGACATGTTCCCTACCCTTGGGAACTTAGGATAGAAACATATCCACATTACACTTTACACTCTTTAGAATTATTATTATAATATTCCCCCCTTTTCCCCTTTTCTTAGTGGAGTAGCCCCCCCCATCTCTTTTTGTTTGAGACATTTAGTGCACAATGATGCAATATTATATTACTAATTATGATTGTAATTACATGGATACGCATGATGGCCTATCTGCTTCCAGGCTCACCAGTCTCATAATCAAACAGGCTCCTCGACTTCAAAACATAAAAATTCATTCTCGCACACTAACCCAAGTGTGTGAAACACAATGCAATGTGCACACTTACCTAGGTGTGTGTAACACATAAAATATGTGCACCCTGTCTTGATAACACTTTTTCGTGTACTACTTTGATGCATGAAAAACCATACCTAGTGTCAATGATCTAGGAATCTAAATGTTCATACATTTATACTCGGTACCAATTGGCTCACCAACCTATGTACAATTACAAAAGGTTCTAGATTAGGTTCATTACAACCCCATCCCCCTTATTTATGCATTGTCCTCAGTGCATCATATACACTTGTACATACAAAATTTCAAACATTTTCAAAACGATGAGGATACTCTGCTCACATAGCATCCCTACCCTCCCAGGTTGCATCCTCAGGACCGTACCAATTCCATTGGACCTTTACCAGCTCCATGACTTGATTCTTGAGCTGCTTGATTTTCTGATCCAATATGCAAACCAGTCACAATTGAAACCCGCCTTGTGGCTCCACCTGAATCACATCCCAATCAATGACATGATTAGCATTAGGTACATACTTCTTAAGAAATGACACATGGAAAACATTATGAATACACAAGGACACGGGAAATGAAAGAATATAAGTGATAGGACCAATCCTTTCAAGGATTTCAAATGGCCCATAATAGTGCTGCTAACTTAGAACACTTTCCCAACTTCTGGGAACTATGTCTGGCCTTCACTTTCAGAAACAGTGGGTTCTGCCTTTGTTTGCACAATTTTTTTTCCTGTCTTGGGCAACCTTTAAATTCTACCTTGTCTTTACCATCTGCTCCTCCATTTCCTGGAGAAAATCTGGACCAACTACTGTGTGGTATGTTGGATTATCCCAACTCACAGGTGTGTTGCACTTTCTACCATAATGTGCTTCAAATGGGATCATCTTTAATTATGCATGATACCCATTGTTGTAATCAAAATCTACCAAGTGAAGGTAGTATTCCCATTTTTTTGGCTTATCCATCACATACATCTTGAGCATATCCTCTATCGCCCGATTTACTCTCTTTGTTTGACCATCTGTCTCAGGGTGATACGTTGTGCTGAAATTCAAATTTGTCCCAAATCCGTTGAATAGTCCTTTCCAAAAGTTTGAAGTGAAATTAGAATATCTATCAGACACAATTGTATTAGGAACACCATGCAACTTAGCAACTTCGTGCATGTATCTCTCATAAATGTCAATTGCCTTGTGCGATGAATTCACTGGAATAAAATGGGAAACTTTAGTAAGCTTGTACACTATCACCATAATAGAATCATTAGTCGTCTTAGGAAAATTAGTGATGAAGTCCATCTTTATAACTTCCCACTTCCATTCGGGAATGGGAAAAGCTTGCAATAGACTAGCTCGATGTATGTGCTCAACCTTGACCTTTTGACATTCGAGACATCTCGCAATAAATTCTGCAACTTCCTTTTTCATACATGGCCAAAAGTATTTCTTCTTGACTGTGGAAATGGTCTTTTGGTAACCTGGATTTCCAACATAAGGAACCTTATGCATCTCTGAAAAAATTAGGCCCTTCAGCACCTAATCATTCGACACATAGACTCTGCGTCTATACATGATGATCCCATCCTTTCTTAGTTCATAGCCTTCAAACTTCTGCTATGACATATCTTGCTGTAAAGTCACACTTATATCCATATAAAACAAATATGATATGGTAACTTCTAAAATTATGTTGCACAAATCTGTCTGGTATATGCTAGTGGTCGTATCGTAGCATTCATTTCATGCATCCTCCTATTGAGTGCATCAACCACCTTGTTCTCTTTTCCTCTTACATGCTTTATTTCAAAGTCATATTTACTGAGGAGCTCTAACTACCTGCTTTGTTTGGCATTTAAACTTGGTTTTCCAAAAAAATACTTCAGACCACAATGGTCTATTCTCAGCTCAAATATTTTACCCATGAGATAATGCCACCACATATTCAAGGCATGCACTATAGCTGCCAATTCTAAGTCATGAGTAGCATAGAGTCTTTCATGCTCTTTCAATTACCTTGATTCATAGAATACCACATGCCGATTCCGACTCGGGACTCCCCCGATTCCTTCCTTGCATGCATCCATGCACACAATGAAGTCTTCATCTGGATCAACAATCCTCAAAATTGGCGTACTTGTTAACAATTTATTCAAGTATTGAAAACTACTGGCGCAATCCGAAGTCCACTCAAATCATATACCTTTCTTCTACAGGGATGTGAATGGATGTGCAATCTGCAAAAATCGTTCAAGAAACCTTTTGTTGTACCCTTCTAGTCCCATAAAGGATTTCACTTCTACAAAAGTTCTTGGCGTTGACCATTCCTCAATGGATTTTATCTTCGTTGGGTCCACAAATATTTCTTCCTCTGAAATAATATGACCCATGTAGTGAATCTATCGTTGATAAATGAACACTTTCTGAACTTTGCATAAAGTTTATGCTCCCTTGACACCTTGAAAACCATTCTCAAGTGTTGCTTGTGACCTTCCTCAGACTTTGAATAAATAAGAATGTCATCCAAAAAAATAACGACGAAATTATCCAAGAAGACAATTGGTTCATTCGACAACCCAAATGGCACCATCGTAAACTCATAATGGCCATACCTTGTTCTGAAGGTCCTCTTACTAATGTCTTCCTCTTTTATTATCACTTGGTGATATCTAGATCTGAGATCTATATTGAAAAATATTTTCACGCCTCTCAGCTGATCAAACAAGTCATCTATCCTTGGAAAAAAATACTTGTTATTTATTGTTACTTTGTTCAATTGCCTGAAGTCAATACAAAGTCTTATCATGCCATTCTTCTTCTTTATAAACAAAACTAATGCACCCCAAGGTGACACACTTGGGCATATATACCCCTTCTTTGGAAGCTCTTCAAGTTGCATCTACAACTCTTTCAACTATGGTGTACTCATCCTATAAATATTCTTGGATATAGGTGTTGCTCCCGACACCAAATTTATAGAGAAGTCAATATCTATTTTCGGAGGCAATCCCATAATCTCTTTAAAGACATCCTCAAATTCTTTCATCACTTCACAGTCTTCCACACTTGTCACTTTATCCTTAGGTTCCTCTTCTATGTGGACTACGAATAATTGACACCCTTTTCTATAAAGTTTATTTAACTGCAACAGTGAAACTTCTCTGATAGTCACAACTCTTGGAATTCCTTGAACTGATCTCAAGTTTCCTTCCTCATCCAAACAAGTGAATATCTTATTGTAACAATCCAAGAAAGCATGGTTCTCGTCAAACCAATCCATACCAATGAGGAAATCCTACAATCCCAAAGGTATAATATTCAACTCAGCTCTAGTGCGCAGTCCATTCATTTCCATGGGACATGCCTTAACCATCTCATTAATTTTCCTCTTTTCTCCTGTAGCTAATTGCACCAACCAAGGTTTTCCGGGCTTTCTTCTTGGCAAATGCAATCTTTCCAACATCTTAGGATCTAGATAACTATGACTAGCTTCTGAGTCAATTAAAATAACAATGGGTTGTTCATTAATCTTACCTTCCACCTTGATCATGTGTGATTCAAACTCAATATGCTTGTTATCCAACACAACGTAAATATTTGGCACATCTCTACCCATGTCCTCCACTTTCGTAGCTTATTGAAAATTGTGCACAATCCTAGTTTTATTACCTCTTTGAGGGCAATCTCTACGCATCTGATTTCCGCCACAACCCCAACATGACATGGGTTGTTGCCATGAATTTTGTCCCATTGTTTCCAACATTCTAGGCTCCTTGAGGGTTGACTATCCTTGTGCAGTATTTCTGAAAAATGGTGGCTTAACTCTCTTCTTCCTTTTTTCCACCTTTCTTTTCATCTTATCTTCCCAATCCTTTTGGAAATTCACTCTTCCCCTTTGTTGCTCATAAATACACTTAGCATGCCTTAATATTTCTTCCAATGTATTAGGGTCATCATATTGTATCTTTTCAATGATAAATGAGGGAAACCCACTCAAATATATATGAATCTTAACCTTTTCATCCTTGATAAAAGGCACATAATTCAATAGTTCTAAAAAATCTCTTTCGTACTCATCAATTGCCATGCTCCCAAGATTGATTTCGAAGAAATCCTTCATTTTCTTGTCATAGTACTGCTTGATTAAGTATTTCTTTTGGAAATGCCCCTTGAACTCTCTCCAAGTCACTTCCTTCACATCAATGTGTTTCACTTGCACATACTAATCACACCACATTGATTCCTTTCCCTTTAATTGATAAATAACAATTTTCCCTTATGCTTGCACATAATAGTTATGCATCTAGAAGTACTTTCTCATTCCTAGCAACTAGGTCTCCACATATTCATCCTTTTTGTGCTCACCATCAAAGGTAGGAAGATTGATCTTATTCATTTCTATCTGTAGCTCATCCACTCCAGTCCTTCTTCTATGGTTTCTGATAGGAGATGGACTCGAACTACTATGCTCTTTCCTGAAAAAATGCTTACCAACACTTCTTGCTTCTCTTCTTTTCTCATCATGAGACCTGTGGCTTCTTGATATACTCATTTTTGTCTCCTTATCCATCTTATTTTCTATTCTATCCAATCTCTGCATCAATTTGACATTTAAGTCATCTTGTTGCACCTTGGATCTCATAAGCCTTTCATTATTAGCCTTATAGCTATGGACATATTTATGCAGTACTTTTACAATTTCTACCAAGTTCATGTGCTCCACCTTATATTCTGTACCATCAACACACAAACTGACATACAAATGTCCAAATTCATCATTAGGACTATAATTCCTCCATGCATCTTCTATGCTTTCAAACTTCTGCACTGACTTTTCCTTGCTCTATTTGATGAAAATTTTGCAAAATGTCTAGGCAATTAAGATTTGTTAGATGATTTCATGCAACAACTACATGAAAAATTTGCACCATTTTGTCAAAATCCTCCCTTGGATTTATTGGATGATTTTAACATCCCAAACTTAAGTACACACACCTGTGCATCACTATCTTTGTGCGCATCACAACTTTTTACCACACACCAATGGTTTTCTGCATAAACTAACATTGCACTTCATGACACCAATTCTTAGCACACACATATATTCATGTTAATATGTGGCCCATACAAGTCCATTGTTGAACCAATGGCTCTAATACCACCTTGTAACATCTCCAGCCACCCCAAGTTGGATCATGTCACACCACCTCATCTTCTGTAGCTATGAATCAACCAAACTATAACAACTCCAACATACTACTGGGCCATGCTACTCTAAATGTATACAGTGCAGTTTCTACTCTACACAAAAGTCCGTGCAATATCACTTACGATAATGCGCTCAACTCACTCTCGAGTTACACCACACAAATTATAACAGTGGAAAAAACATTGTTGTTCCATACAACATTCAAGCAGAAAAAATAACTCACTAACTGTGCACACCAACATACTAATCACTCAACATATTGCATGCACATCCGTCTATGTGTCATGAGCCACTTCTGATTTCGTTATGCGCAAAGTCTATTTCCTTGAATGCACATACAAATTCCAGACTCATGTGCACACATGCTACTTTCATGTGCACCCAACTATCCAATTATATTCTTGAAGACTCATAGCCAAAATCATAAGGCTAACTTAACTGGAAAGTGATCCAGGTGGATATTGGTGGCCAGCCACCTATTCCAACTGGCTCCTCTTGTCCGTTTTTGGTTCAACACGTTCTTTTGTACTTATTTGTAACTGTGGGTTCTACACTTTTGGGAATTTCTGAAGCCCTACACATATTACAGGTGGATACCAGTGGCCTCTCATCTAATCCGACTGGCTTATTTTGTATGTTTTCATGTCAACACATCTATACTTCAAGAGCCATTTTGGAGGCCTAAACAATGTTTTTTTGGCTCGCCATAGTCAAACTATAGATAGAGTCAAAGTTTGACGATGTAATGTGTATTTCTATGATAAACCTTTAGAACAGGCTATCACACACCTAAAACGGAGGCCGTATGTAAATGTTACGACCCCAAGAATTTGAGGTACCAACTTACCCATAGGGGCTCACATAACTTTTGGCGTTTCACCTCTTAGGGTTAGGTTTTTGGATGTCTAGGTTTTTGGAATTTATGAGTAATATCAAAAAGGCCTCTGGAACCTCATTGTAATCATTTTGCTGAGACAGATAGCATAGCAGCCACATTTCTTCTCAGAGATAGCTACCACCATTCGAACAAGTGTTTCAGTTCTGCAATTTTATAGTTTCAGCCTATTTCATTCATTCAATAGAAGATATTGTTCACTAGATATATATGATTTTCTTCATATCTCTGTGTTTATTGTATTCAGTTTTTTAATCAGTTCATTCCACTCCTAATATGGATCAGTGGTATCAGAGTGATCTACTCTTAATTTATTTTTCTTTGTTCATGTCCCCGACAAGATCTGGGTACAAGAAGTTGGGACTCGAAACAATAGAGCCATTGCAATATCAGACACATCAAGCCCGATAAAAACCCATGGGGGATGAAAATAAAGATGATGGAGCATGAGATCCTATTAAAATGTTGCTTGAGGAGGCTCTCGTGCGACAAAGGAACAAAATGACGGACAACTTTGCACAGATCCTTCAACGGTTTCCCACAAGAGAAGCATCCTCATTAAGCAGCCATGCAACCCCCTTCAAGGTACATGTAAATTTTGATATTGCATTATTTGAAGGACTAATAGATGCAGATGTTGTAGAGAAATGGTTGAATCTTCTTGAAGGGTATTTTTCGGTCCACATTTTTTTGGACAGGGAAAATATTACTTTTACACTCCTTAAGGTCATCCCCCATGTTAAGGACTGGTGGGATACTTACTCTGAGCAAAGGGTCATAGAGGAATCTGCAATATTTGTGGTTTCCCCTACATGGGATTCCTTCCAGGATGTCTTTAAAGAAAATTACTACCCTACTGGAAGCTACGAGGACCAGTACACCAGATGGACCACCCTGCGTCAAGAAAGGGACCAGACAATACCAAATTTCACCAACATTTTCCATACCGTGCGCACCAAATTAGGTATCAAATACTCTGAGCGACATCTGGTTCTCAATTACTGTGGTTGTTTTCATAGATACATTCAAACATAAATGGAGTTTCTGGACATCGCCTCATTGGGTACGACTTATAGATACAATGTCAAGATCGAGAAGAAATTTAAGAAGAAGAGGCGAGAGTTTGGATTTGCAAACTCCTCGTAGCCGAAGTAGGGAAAAGCATCCCCAACCCACACAGGAAGGGACAAATAAAAGAGGGTCAGTCTCAGGACAACTAGTCCAAGGTGCAACACAAGAAGGGAAATGAGAAGATGAATAAGGACACGGGAAAATGGCGTGAGTACCATAAAATACCTTGGCACAACATTGAAGAATGTCACTCCAAGAAGTCACTTGTGGCTGAGCTGAAGGATTCTGAGTCAGAGGTCGATTATGATTCCAAATTGAATCTCGAAGTAGGGAATTGGATTATCGATGTTAAACCCATTTCCATTGTCGCTACCACCAAATTTTGGCCAAGAAAACCAGAAGAACCTAAGGAAGGGGAACGCCCCTTTCACTCATAGATCTAGGTAAAGGGGGATCCGCTTCACTTCATTGTCGATAGAAATAGTCAGAAGAACATAATTTCAACAAAGGTCATCAAGCAGTTGGACCTACTAATGACACTGAACCTGCAGGCCAAACACCAACAACTGGCTTCACCAAGGAAGAGTTATCTATGTCAGCCAATAGTTTTGTCTTCCCTGCAGCATCACGCCTTTCATATATTAGGTATTGTGTGATATTAATCCCCTTGAAGTTTGTGATGTTATTTTAGTACAACCATATTTGTGGAAGCGTCATGTTGTGTATGAGTCTAGACCCCGATGTGTTATTATTACTTTGGGTAGACAATTGTACAGGATACCAGAGGTAGCGTCGCCTACCGTTATTTCTTTAATCTCTGCTAAGCAATGCAGTAAGGTCATTTCATGGACCGGGAAGTTCATCTTCTTTGTGATCCATTCTCACAGTAAGAAGAAGGTCGTCACCACATCTGTGGCCTCTACATAGAACCTCTCTTTGTGGCAGAAGTTAGTGTATGGGATCATGGAAGAATACAGAGACATCTTCTCCTCACCCACTAGGGTATCGATGCACTGCCAAGTCAAGCATCCAATTGATCTGAACCTTGGTGCACCTCTACCTAATGGACCAGTCTATCGTCGCTTGCTGATGGAAAATGATGAAATCAGACATCACATCAGATTCTTCAAAAGAGTCACATCAGAACCAACTCCTCCCCTTGAGGATGCCCGATTGTATTGGTGCAGAAGAAGGACGAGACTTGGTGACTCTACATTGATTACAGATGCTTACACAAAATCACCGTCAAGAACCAATACCCAATTCCTAGGATTGATGACCTTCTTGACCAACTCAAGGGGAGAAATTTCTTCAAAAAGATTGACCTAAAGTCTGGCTACCACCAGGTTCCCATCGAACCAACTGATGTATGGAAGACAACCTTCAAATATAAATAAGGTCTCTTCGAATGGCTGGTCATGACCTTCGGATTAACAAATGCACCAACCACTTTCATGAGGTTGATGGATAATGTATTGAGACCCTTCACCAACTCTTTTCTGGTGGTATATTTGGATGACATCCTCATCTTCAATAGAACTTGGGAGGAGCACATGCGGCATATTCAACAAGTTTTGAGCACTCTATGGCAGCACAAGCTATATGCCAACTTGGAAAAATGCTCTTTTCGAATGAACAAGGTCCAATACTTGGGCTAAATTGTTGATTAGGATGGGGTACATGTTGATCCGTATAAGATCCAAGTCAACCGTGACTGGCCAGCCTCGACCACACTAATCGAGCTTCAAAGCTTCTTGGGACTGGCCAACTTATATCGACGGTTCATGTTAGGATTCTCCCATATTGCATGGGCCCTCATCTAGGTGACCAAGGGTAGTGGCAGGGAAGATTTTGTGTGGGGGAAGGAACAACAATGAGCATTCGATGATTTGAAGCATTGCTTGTGTTCAACTCTAATACTCTCCTTTCTCGATCTGCAACAATCGTTCAAGATCGAGACTGATTCATTTCACTATGTTGTAGGCGCAGTTCTCACTCAACATGGTCATCTGGTGGAATACCATAGTGATACACTCTCATATACTCTCCAAAAAAACCCCACCTATGACAAGGAAATGTATTCCATTGTACAAGCTTGTCTTCAATGGAAACATTACATTTTGGGAAAGGATACGATCATCCACATTGATCACAAGCCTCTGCAGTTCATCTAGACACATGGGAAGTTGCAGAATTACTACCATCAGAAGTGGTCCACCTACGTGCTCTATTTCCATCTCAACATCAAGTATAAGATGGGGATCTCAAATCATTTTGCTGACTACCTCAGTCGAAATCCCGTGGTTGCACTCACCATTGTGCTCCATTCCTTTGGACATGAGGCATTCGAGTGGCCCCAACTTTAACATCAAGATCCAAACTTAGCCACCGCCTATTAGCTCTTGGATACATGCATGAGTATCACTGATTTTCACATTCAGGATGGACTATTATACCATCTGGGCCATCTCTGTGTTCCTACAAGTGAATGTGAAAAGATGATTTGGGAAGCCCAGTACAATCGGATGGCAGGACATTTTAGCATGGAGAAAAATGTGTCCATTCTCTAGAAACATTTTTATTGGACAAAAATTCAACAAGACATCAACAAGTATATCAGATCTTGCACTTCCTATTTCCAATCCCGCCATCAATAATCAAGACTTATACTCCCCTCTTCCTACTCCTGAGAAGCATTGGGAATATATCTCAATGGATTACATGTTTGTCCTTCCGTCCACCAAGAAAGGCAATGACTATGTATTTTTGGTCATTGATCAATTTTCGAAGATGGACATCCTCACAACCTGGAAGAAGAATATCACAGTGGTAGGTACTTCCAAGATCTTCTTCGAAGGAGTGTGGGTCCATTTTTGGATACCACAGACTAGCATCTCTGATCGAGACAACAGGTTCCTCAGCACCTTTTGGTTGAGTCTTTGGTCAATGTTGGACACCAAAATCACTAAATGATTTCTCACCTCCTATGCATGTACAAATCTAAGCATCTGCATACATGGGATGAGAGTCTCCCGTATGTTCAACACAGTTACAACAGGGTCCTGCATAGCTCCACTGACCATAGTCCATTTTATGTGGGGCTGAGAGTCCAACCCTTAGGTCCCATTGATGTTGCACTATCTCTTGCCACCACACAGACATACTCTTCCCATGTTCAGTCTGAAACTAAAAAATCCACTAGATTCATTGAGCGCATTCAGAACATCTGCCAATAGGTCCATGATATTTTGCAGAAATCCAATGCTAAGTACAAGCAACGCCATGATCAAAAAAGGGTACCACACCAGTTTTAGGTTGGCGACAAAGTCTGTTTACATTTGTAGAAGGAGAGTCTCACAAGACCCCATCGAAAGCTTCGCTATGGGCCTTACACTATCACCAAATCTATGGGTAGCAATTCTTTTGAGCTCAACACTCTACCCTTACTTGGAATGCACTCAGTGTTCAATGTGTACCTCCTTCGGCCATATTTTCCACCATTATTAGACACCTTAGAGATCCCAGAACAACTGACACCAATAGAGATCAACCCTGATAGAATGGAATAAGCATCCATTGATCAGATAGTGGACACACAAGTCAAGGGAATGCGCCAGCAGAGGATCAAACTTTATCAGGTTGTTAAGGCATGGAAGCTCCTACACCAAGGAAAGTGGCTCATCCAGAGCCAAATCCAACAGAATTTTCCTCATTTGATGGGGGAACTCAACCAAATGGAGACCATTTCTTCCTAAGGGGGGAGGATTGATCTAGGTTGATATTGGTGGCCACCCACCTATTCCAACTGGCTCCTCTTATCTGTTTTTGGTTCAACACGTTCTTTTGTACTTATGTGTAATTGTGGGTTCTACACTTATGGGGATTTATGAATCCCTAAACATCTTCCAGGTGGATATTGGTGGCCTCTCACCTAATCCTACTGGCTTATTTCTATGTTTTCATGTCAGCATATCTTGTTGTACTTCCAGGGTCGCTTTGGAGGCCTACACAACTTTTTTTTGGCTCGCCATAGTCAAACTGTAGACGTAGTTAAACTTTGGCAGCGTAATGTGTAGTTCTCTGAAATACCTTTCAAACAGGCTATTGCACACCTAAAATTAAGGTCGTATGAAAATGTTACGACACTGGGAAGTTGAGGTACCAACTTAACCATAGAGGCCCACATAAATTTTAGCATTTCACCTCCTAGGGTTAGGTTTTTGGATGACTAGGGTTTTGGAATTCATGAGTAATTTCAAAAAGGCCTCTGGAGCCTCATTGTAATCATTCTGCTCAAACATATGCATGTATAAGCCACATCTCTTCTCATAGATAGCTACCACTATTCGAGCAAGTGTTTCGGTTCTGCAATTTTACAGCTTCAAACTATTTCATTCATTCAATAGAAGATATTGTTCACTAGATATTTGTGTTGTTCTTCATATCTCTATGTTTATTGCATTCAATCTTTTAATCAGTTCATTCCACTCCTAATCTGAATCATAAAGACTATCCACTTTTTCATATCCATGCACAGCTAAAAACATGAGCTATAAGAACCATACTTACATATGCAAGCAATATTAATAAAAATAGAGACAATTACTCATGTGAGACTACATACAAGAATTAACCCATATAAAGCATTCATAAATAAGCACACAATAAACAATAAAAGCTCACATAAAGAACACTTTTCTTTTAAGAAAGTCACCAAATGTTACCTTGAATCAGACGTTCCTCCCAACCATAGACGTTGTTGCTCATAATATTTTAGCAACAGTTCACCCCCGAGCTGGGGCTCCACCCAACCAAGGAAAAAGGGTTCCTAGTGACAAGATAAGGCTTGGAACTCAACATAATTTCTCAGTCCTAGGTGTCTGTTGTTGCAACTAGCCCATTGTCCCTCATTTCCCACACACCTGTCACAACCAAGGAAGTGTGCCCCTTCTCTACTCAACAATCCTTCAACTTGCCCACTTCCCTTGCCAGGGTTACCAGCAACAAGCCTGAAATGAAGTCTCTGGACCCTGTGAGTAATGCTCAACACACCAAGAAACAACTCTCAACAATACTCTCACCTGGAGAGTATGCTCATGGGTCTATCAACCACTTCACAACAACCAATCTCTCACCTAGAGAAATTGCTCATGATCTATCAACCCATCTCCTCAACTGATATGAAATTGATCTTTAAAGACTTGGATAATTTTTAATCATGTGTTCATTTACCAATTAGGAATTAATGAAAGAAGAAGAACTTAATGAGATAATATAACAACCATAATAAAAAAATACAGATCAGAATGTAATCACAAAGAACAACAAACCATAACAACAAATTTTTTAACGGAGTTCGGCAAGATTTCCTACGTCTTCAGGCCTTTGTCTCAGTGGGTGAGGCTTTCTTATTTATCTTCAATGCTTTAAACATACATCCGAAAAGTGTCAAAATGATTACAAATTGGCCTGGTTGTGTTCTTCTCGACCTCAAGAATCCAACGCAACTAACGGCACTGAAAACAATTGAGAGTAGCTCCCAGAATTGGCTTGCAAAGTTCCCCTCCTCAATGGCTTCCCTGCATAAAAATGGCTTCAAGCTTCATAAAATCATCATCATTCTGCCAATATGAACTTGTTTGAATGTCAAAAACCTTTGATTCTTATATATGTGGAGTTGGGATTCTCCTCCCAATTTCCTCCCAAAATCTGGCCTCAAATCAAGCTCTAGATCCTCCAATAATGGATAAAATCCATTAAAAACAGGCTGAAAATCACAAAAAAATATAATATATGGTTTAAAATACCAAAATTGGGAAAACTCTGGGTGCAACCCCCTTCCGTCGGGCTCCTGGTCATATGCACGCTGCCATATGGCCAAGCGTTGGGCATTGGCCGCTAACCCTTCATTCAAGCCCCCAAATATCGGTCGTATGACAACCACGTGCCCTGGTGCTAATACTCCACACACCCCAATTGTTGCTAGCTCCTAGTCCACAACCCCCTGGTCATGGGCTAGCCCCCCGTCAATCGGGGCCTATCCCATAACACGCACCATGTAAAATTCAAATAGAATTCGGCCGATATGTGGTTAAGTTCTAATGCGTAGCCTGGGTGGTTAGTGGGTTTGGTGTAGTCCATTGGCGCAATTGAAGGTCATGGGTTCAAAACTTGCAGAGTGCCAAAACAATTTTTTCCTTAGCCAACATTGGAAAAAATCGGGGTGCCAAGTGGTGCCCTCTGATTGGGCAATGTGTCACCATGTGATTTGTGTGTATGTTACAATCAACATCCAGTCAGTTGTCACGTCACCTATCCATCTGTTGCCACATCAGCATATGTACTACACAGTCACCCTGCCACATCATCATCTATACAACTAGTCACCCTGCCACGTCATAATTCATATAGCCCAGTCACCCTATGATCCGAAAAGATATTTTAAACGACAATGGTTGAGTTATTTTGCATGTGTTAAATTACCATTTAGGAAACTAATGAAAGAGGAAGAATGAAAGAGGAAATATAGTAGCCATTAAGAAATATACAGATCTGAACATAAGCATGAAGAACAACAAACCATAAAACACCAAAGTGATAACAGAGTTCGACAATCTCACCTACGTCTTCGGGCCTTTGTCTCCATGGGTGAGGCTTTCTTATTTCTTTTCAAAGCTTTAAAAGGACATCATAATAGCACCAAAAAGGTTACAAACTAATCTGGTCTTGTTCTACCATATCTCTAGAACCCAACAAAACTGACGACACTTAAAACGGATCACCAAAGCTCCTAGAAATGGTCTGCAAAGGTGCTCTCCTCAATAGATTCCCTACATAAAAAATGGTTTTGGCTTGGAAAATATTCAACATTTCTCTGTTATGAACCTCCTCCTTGGATTCAGGAACCTTTGGCTTATATATAATAGAAGTGGGTAACAACCTCCCAACTTCTCCCCAATATCTAGCCTCAAAAAGGGCCCAATATCCCCCAAAAGTGACCAAAATCCCCTCAAACTACTGAGAAAATCACTAAAAAATCATAATATAATGTATAAAACCCTAAAATGGAATAAATTTCGGGTGCATCCCCCAACCTTCACGTTCCTGGGAATATGTGCACCCACCATATGGCCAAGCACTAAATTGTTGTGCACTAGCCCCAGGCCATAAGGTGGTACATGTGGCCACGTCTAGTTCCTCCAAGCACTCTAATATGTTAGACCCTTGGTTAAATGGCACTTGGTTATGCACACTAGTCAATGGGATAGCCTAACCGACCGTGTGCTAACACATTTTAAGCGCTAACAATGGAATATGGTGTATACATAGGACCGAGATATATGCGCCAGAGCTAGGGCCAATACATATCTGTGCCAACGTGATAGGTTATATGGTATGGTTGTGTGTCGAGAGTTGGGAATAGGCCCCAGCCCTTTAGTCCCCCGCTTGACCAATATTTTGAGCTTAAATATATGTTTTAGACCTTTGGTAATAGGATCCACTGTGGGTGGGTGGCCAGCCTAGCCCTAACAAGACACTAGCCCAGACAAGAGGTCACGGGTTCAAATCCTGTAGACCATAAAATTTTACCATACAAAACATCCAATGGAGGGGTGCCATGTGGCATCCCAGGACTGGGCCATGTGGCACCAGATTATTCATCCAAATAACCTTCCACATGTTGAGAGATCATTCTCCCACCTGTCACGATCTCTTCCCAGTCATCACGCTTTCCATGTCAACACACCTACCACATGTCGTTTCAATGTATGGACTTGGCATGTCAGTCATACAGATGTGCCACGTGTCACCCTTGTAGTGGTGACACATGTCACTCCTTGACTCATCCACCTGTCTGCCTATGTCAGCACCAATTGTACCCTTCCATGTCAATTGTATGTCGTATGGATTGTACATTCAGCTGCCACGTGGCACTGTACAGACCGTATAGTCATCAATGTTTTGCATGTTTGGCAAAACAAATAGATCGTGATATCTGGAGCATACGACATCTTTTTGAGCTTGTTCAAGCTGCATTGGGTTCATATCGACGAGGCCTATGCACACATCAGCTTTGAATCCATTCTCATCACTTTGAGTTTTAGGCCTTCTTGGACCCATTTTGGTCCTGAGTTCCAATTCTGGATCACACCTCCCCACTAAAGACCTTTTGGTCCTCCAAAAGGTTACTGACCAATAATCAAGTGCGGGATATGCCACCTGACTTGTTCTCTTTCTTTAAACTCTATTCTGTTCACCTGTCTCATCAAGATCAACTATAAAACAATCATGATAATTGATAGCATATTGTTAGCCACTTGTAATTTTCCACATCTTACTGAAGCCACTATCATCCATGTGGACAACATTACTAATGACATCATCAAAAATATGACTGCAAATGAGCTAATATGTTTGTAATACTTGCACGACATTATCTTATCTTGAAGCAAAGTGTGATTGGTCTTCCATTCTACGATAATCTCCTGTTCTTGCTTAAGATCTATTACTTGATTTGAAACAATTATAGGTGTGTTTCTTGCTTGAGATGTCTTTCTTAATTGCTCCATTGTTTGAAGAGATTTATTTTCCTTTAAATGATGAGCATGAACCACATATTCTTTTTTTGCTTTGATTAAGTGATATTGATTATTTTCCTTGTAGAAGATTTCTTTACGATCATACAAGTAAGGACTGCCTAAGACCATTCCACATTCATTCAGTGGCACCACATCACATGTTACCTTTCTTTATAACCCAAAGGATAGAATTTATTTCAATCAAATCTTTCTCTTTATAACCCAAAGGATAGAATTTATTTCTAAGTGCGGAAAAAAAAACTTGCCATGATGGAAATACATTACACACTTGTTGCGTTCCATTTTGTAACTTGCTTTGCCACTAGATGAGTGTTGTGCCTGCAAGTATAAGTGATGCCAATTTGATTTGAGTGGCTTCATCCTCGATTTGTTTCACACTGCAATAAACCTCCACCTGTCTGACCCAATTATCAAGTCTCTCTGCATTAACTTCACCATCATACATAGGTAATTCAAATTTCACATCAAGTTTTAGTACAGGCATTTCATGTTTATGTTTATGGACATGTTTTCTTGTGGTGCTTTTAGAAATTGAACTTGAAGAAGAAGGAGAAGAAGGAGGTGAAGGAGGATTTTGAGGAGGATCCTCTCCTTATTCACTTTTTTCCTTTGAAGATTCACCCATATTCAGTCTCTTCCATTTCAAGTAATTCTCATACAAAACCTTCATCATCTCCGACATGGCAAAGAATTTTTTTTGAAACTCTTTCTCATCATGAGAAGTTCCCTCTTCCGATGCCATCTTCTCACTTTGAGAAGTTCTCTTTCTCAATCCAATCAATGGATTCTATTCAACAAGCTCACCTTCACCATGATTCAACCTTTCCCTGGTAATCATGCAAACTCAAAAACCAACCATCAACTAGCTATGATACCACTTGATCCGAAAAGATCTTTTAAATGACAATGGTTGAGTTATTTTGCATGTGATAAATTACCATTTAGGAAACTAATGAAAGAGGAATAATGAAAGAGTAAATATAGAAGAAATTAAGCAATATACAAATCTTAACCTAATCATGAACAACAACAAACCATAAAACACCAAAGTGATAAAGGAGTTCGACAATCTCGCCTACGTCTCTGGGCCTTTGTCTCAATGGGTGAGGCTTTATTATTTCTGTTAAAATATTTAAAAGGACATCATAAAAGTGCCAAAAAGGTTACAAAATGATATGTTCTTGTTCTACCATATCTCTAGAACCCAGAAAAACTGACGGTACTAAAAACGGATCACCGGAGCTCCCATAAATGGCCCGCAAAGGCGCTCTTCTCAATAGCTTCCATGCATAAAAAATGGATTTGGCTTGGAAAATATTCATCATTTCTCTATTATGAATCTCCTCCTCGGCTTCAATAACCTTTGATTATGTATACTAGAAGTGGGTAACAACCTCCCAACTTATCCCCAAGATCTGGCCTAAAAAAGGGCCCAATATCCCCCAAAAATGACCAAAATCCCCTCAAACTGCTGAGAAAATCATTAAAAAATCATAATATAATGTATAAAACCCAAAAATGGCATACATTTTGGGAAAAACCCCCAAACTCTGCGCTCCTGGGAATACGGGTGCCCACCATGTGGCCAGGCGCTAAACTGTTGTGTGCTTGCCCCTCCGTGCCTGGCACCTGGTCATAAGGTTCCCTATGTGGCCACGTTTGGTTCCTCCAAGCACTCTAATCTGTTATACCCTTGGTTGAATGGCCCCTGTTTATGCACCCTGGTTGGTGGGATAGCCCGATCGACCAAGCATTAACCCATTTTAAGCGCTAATAATGACATATGGTGCATACATAGGACCAGGATATATGTGCCAGAGCTAGGGCCAATACATATCCTTGCCAATGTGATAGGTTATATGGTATGGTCATGTGTTGGGGGCTGGGGCTAGGCCCCAGCCCTTTAGTCCCCCTCTTGACCAATACTTCAAGCTTAAATATATGTTTTATACCTTGGGTAATAGGATCCACCGTGGGTGGTTGGCCAGTCCGACCCTGCCAAGACACTAGCTTGGATGAGAGGTCACGGGTTCGAATCTCGTAGACCATAAAATTTTACCATACCAAACAACCAAAGGAGGGGTGCCACATGGCAACCCAGGACTGGGCCATGTGTCACCACATTATTCTCCCAAATAACCTACAATGTGTTGAGAGCTCATTCACCCATCTGTCACGATCTCTGCCCAGTCAACGCACTTGCCACATCAACACACATGCCACGTGTCATTATAATGTACGAACCTACCACGTCAGTCGTGTAGACCTTCCACGTGTCACCCTTGTAGTTGTGACACATGTCATTGCTTGATTCGTCCACTTGTCTGCCCACATCAGTGCCAACTATACCCTACCACATCAGTTGTATGGTTGTACAAACTGTACAGTCAGTTGCCACGTGGGACTATATGGATTGTACAGTCATCAAATTTTTTCTTCTTTGACAAAATGAACAGATCATGATATCTGGAGCATACAATGTATGTTTGAGCCCATTCAGGTTGTGTTGGGTTCGTATCGACGAGGCCTACACACACGTCTGTCTTGAAGCCATTCTGAGCACTTTGATTTTTAGGCCTTCTTGGACCCATTTTGGTCCCAATATCCAATTCTGCATCACCCTGCCACATCAGCATCCATACAACCACCTGTCATTCACATTTCCATGTGTCATCATGTCATTGAGCCATGTCACGTACAGACAACCATGTGTCAATTCTGTACTGGTCTAAATCAACCTGAAAACGCCAAAATTGAGTGACACGTGTCACCTCCTGGTGCTGCCATGTGTCCTTGTTGACATCATGCTGATGTCACCTATTGTATTGATGACTTCAGCAGTACAAACTATTGAATTTGACCAGATTGACTTTTTACATGTTTGGGAAAATGGTCAGAATAGTATAACTTTCACATAAGATGTTAATTTACGAAAAAAATTATATCGATGAAATCAGTACAACAAGCCAGATGTAATGGCGTTGGTTTTGTCTGATTTCGAGAACTTTGATTTTTAGGCCTTCTTGGATTCATTTTGGATCATGCCTCCCCACTAAGACCTTTTGGTCCTCCAAAAGGGTATTAACTAGTCATCAAGTGCAGGATAGGCCAACCCACTTTTTCTTTGTCTTTAAACTTTGTCCTATGCACCTGTCTCATCAGAATGAATTGCAAAACAACCATGACGACTGACAACATATTTTTAGCCACTTGTACTCTTTCACATCTAATTGCCATGTTGAAAACATTAGTAGCGAATCGCGATAACATCATAAATATGACTGCAAATGAGCTAACATGTTTGAATTACTTGCACGACATTAGCTTATCTTGAAGCAAAGTATGATTGAACTTCCATTCTACAACCATCTCATGTTCATGCTTAAGATCAATTGCTTTACTTGACACAATTATAGGTGTGTTTCTTGCATAAGTTTCCTTCCTTAATTGTTCCATTGTTTGTAGAGATTGATTTTCTTTTATGTGATGAGCATGTACAACATATTCATTGCCTTCTTTAGTTAAGTGATATTGATTATGTTCCCTGTAGAAGATTTTTTTGTGATCATACAAATAAGGGCTGCCTAATACCATTCCACATTTGTTGAGTGGCACCACATCACACGTTACCTTATCCACAAACTTTGATGAAATTGAAAACTTTAAAGTGCATTGCTTTGTTATGTGAAAGTTATGATTGTTTCTTATCCATTTAAGTGAGTAAGGTTTATGATGCATCTTAGTGTTTAATCCCAATTGTTTAATCACTTCCTCTGAAATCAAATTATATTGATATCCACTATCTATCAATGTATCGATCTTAGTATGTTTCATTATCACCCTTATGTGAAAAAAATTACTTCTAGAATCATATCCATCACCAATTTTACATGTCAAACCAACTGTTGTGATCTTAGTCTCATCACTTGAATCATATCTCAAGTCTGTTGTTTGTGTTGTTGTTGCAATTGTTTGCCTTCCCTTCCTTTCTTTGAACCATTTCGGTCTCTTCTTTGGATGCAATTGTCAAGAATGGTCATCATCATGCCCCTCTTTCTTGCAATGCTTACAAGAGAACTTCTCTTCCTTTCTTTTCGTTGAATTTGCTTTCTTTCCATTCCCCTTCCTTTTGTCCCTTTTCCTCGAAGATGATTCCCCTGATACACAAATTCATGTTTTCCCTACTTCAATGTATGTTGCTTGAACATAAATCTCATCAAGATTAGTAGGTCCAAGCATAAATATAGTGTTACAAATATGTGCAGGTAAATCTCCTATATACTTCATAAGAGTTTCTTGGGTATGTAATGGAATATTAAACATTAATTCCATATTATAAAATTAATTTGTGTATTCTTGCACTGTTTGTCCCTTTCTTAGTTTAAGACTTTTCCATTCAATTAAAGCCTTCTCTTTATAACCCAAAGGAAAAAATTTCTTTCTAAGTGAAAAAACAAAATTTGGCCATGATGGAAATACATTACCAACTTTATGTGTGCCATTTTGCAACTTACTCTACCACCATATGAGTGTTGTGTCTACAAGACGAAGCGATGCCAACTTGATTTGAGTTGCCTCATCCTTCATTTGTTGCACACTGTAATAAAATTCCATATGTATGACCCAATTATCAAGCCTCTCAGCACTGACTTCACCATCATACATGGGCAATTCAAATTTCATATCAAGATTAAGTAAAGGCATATCATGTTTATGTTTATGGGAATGTTTTCTTGCGGTGGATTTTGAACTTGTACTTGAAGAAGAAGAAGTTGACGAAGAAGAAGGAGGTTTAGGAGGATCCTCTCCTTATTCACTTTTGTTTTATTTGGAAGATTATCCTTGGAAAGGCCTCTTCCATTCCAAGTAATCCTCATATAAGACCTTTACCATCTCAGAAATGGAGAATCAAGTCTTTTGCAACTCTATCTTGTTCTGAGACATTCCTTCTTCTTATGCCATCTCCTCACTTTGAGAATTCCTATTTCTCGATCCAATCTCAAGATCCCCTTCTACAAGCTTGCCTTCATCACGACTCATATTTTCCCTAGTAATCATGCAAACTCAAAAACCAACCTTCAACCTACTCTGATACCACTTGATCCGAAATCGATCTTTAAAGACTTGGATAATTTTTAAGCATGTGTTCATTTACCAATTAGGAATTGATGAAATAAGAAGAACCTAATGAGATATTATAACATCCATAATAAATAAATGCAGATTAGAATGTAATCGCAAATAACAACAAACCATAATAGAAAAGTTGTTAACGGATTTCGACAAGATTGCCTACGTCTTCAGGCCTTTGTCTTAGTGGGTGACGCTTTTTTATTTCTCTTCAATGCTTCAAAATTACATCAGAAAAGTGTCAAAGGGATTGCAAACTGGTGTGTCTATGTTCTTCTCGACCTCAAGAATCCAACACAAATGACAGAACTGAAAATGGTTGAGCATAGCTCTCGGAATTGGCCTGCAAAGTTCACCTTTTCAATGGCTTCCCTGCATAAAAATGGCTTCAAGCTTCATAAACTCATCATCATTTTGTCAGTATGAAATTGTTTGACTGTAAAAAACCTCTAATTATTATAGATGTGGATTTGGGGTTCTCCTCCCAACTTCCTCCCAGTATCTGGCCTCAAATCGGGCTCTGGATCCTCCAATAATGGCTAGAATCCATTAAAAATAGGATGAAAATCACAAAAAAATATAATATGTGGTTTAAAAACCCAAAATTGGGAAAAATCTGGGCACAACCCCCTTCTCCCAGGCTCCTAGTCATATGTGCGTTGCCATATGGCCAAGTGCCAGGCACTGGCCCCTAACCCTTCGTTCAATCCCCCAAATATCGGTTGTATGGAAGCCACGTTCCCTGGTGCTAATACTCCACGTGCCCCACATGTTGCTAGCTCATGGTCCACAACCCCCTAGTCACAGGCTAGCCCCTTTCCGACCGTGACCTATCCCCTAACATGCACCATGTGAAATTCAAATAGAATTCAACCGATATGTGATTAAGTTCTAATGTGTAGCCTAGGTGGTTAGTAGGTTTGGTGTAGTCCATTGGCACAACCAGAGGTCATGGGTTCAAAACTTGTGGTGCGCCAACCAAATTTTTTCCTTAACCAACATTGGAAAAATTTGGAGTGCCACGTGGTGCCCTATGATTGGGCCACGTGTCGCCCCATGATTTGTCTGTATGGTACAATTAGCATCTAGTCAGCGCATAATCAACATGCATAGTCAGTTGCCACGTCAGTTGCCATGTCACATGTCCAGTTAGCTGCCACATCAACATCCATACTGCTCAGTCACCCTGCCACATCAACATCCGTACAACCCAATCACCCTACCACATCATTATTTGTACAACCCAGTCATCCTACTACATCAGCATCCGTACAACCTAGTCACACTGCCACGTCAACATCCGTATAACCACCTGTCATTCATACTACCACGTGTCAACCTGTCATTGGGCCACGTCACATAGAAATTGCTGCGTGTCAATTCTGTAATGGTTTAAATCAACCAAAAAACACCAAAACTGAGTGACATGTGTCACCTCTTGGTGCTTCCACATGTCCTTTTTGACATCATGCTGACATCACTTGTCATACTACTGACGTTAGCAGTACGTCCTATTGACTTTGACCAGTTTGACTTTTTTCTTGTTTGGGAAATTGGTCAGAATGCAATAACTTTCACATACGACATCCATTTGCGAAAAACATTATATGGTCGAAATCAGTGCGACAAGCCAGATGCAATGTCATTGGTTTCGTCCGATTCCAAGAACTTTTATTTTTAGGCCTTCCTAGATCCATTTTGGATCATCAACTATGACTTTGATTATAGCCCACAACTCCCCACAAGCTTCTCTGAGCATAGAAGGTAATAATCATATTTTCCATACAGTCCGACCCCCTTCCACTCAGGAGAGTTTTCCCCATGAATAATAATCATAATAATGCAATAATCCCCCAAAATACATTAAGGCCAACAATATGTATTGCATGCCTTCCACTTGACACTTGTCACCTTCAGAAGTAGCTTTAAGCCACTTTGTGACCTATTCCCTACCCTCAGGAACTTAGGATAAAAACATATCCACATTACACTTTACACTCTTCGAAAATATTATTATAATATTCCATCCCTTTTCCCTTTTCTAGGTGGAGTAGGCCCCCCCATCTCTTTCCGTCTGAGTCAGTTAGTGCGCAACGATGCAATATTATATTAATAACCATGATTGTAATTACATGGATAGGCACA
>JASDQU010101767.1:249374-268159 GCA_032191745.1 Picea mariana | reverse complement strand
GGACATCAGTTAGTGTCCGCACCTACCGATTTGTCCGATAACAATAGTAGGAGGTTGCGAAGACTGTTGCAACATAGGGTCTTGGTGACAATTCTATGTATGAATGCCTTGGTGAGGTGAGGTTATTCGTTTGACTCTGTTGAAGTTGCAAATTGAGTCGGTAAAGCTCATGTTGTAATTGGTTCACAATAACAAAGACTTATCTGGGTGTTAGGCATGATTTGTGTCACCCACACTATATCTATGTTTCTCTTGTCTATTTCGTTGTTGTTCTCTTGGATTCTCATGTTTGTGGATGTATACTTATATATGACTAAGTGTTAAGAAGTTAACAATTGTCTAAGTATACAAGATTTTCACTAGAGTAGGAGTGTGACTCGTCAATAACCTAGAATGGAGTATGGGTATGCTCTAGGTGAAGAGGCATAGTCTGAAAAAAGTAACCTTGGTGTTGCCAAGAAGTCAAGTGAGAAACGTTGTGGTGTTGCATGCCCTCAAGATGTGCACAATCGTAAGGCACATTATGGGGATGTGACACGAAGACCATCAAGAAAGAGTGATACATGGTAATAGTAATATGTTGCACATGGCCAAAGCAATATTTTATCATTATGAAACTCTACATTACCAAACTTAGTCAACCTCCACCCCAGACACCAAAAAGATATTATGTAGGTGTGGTTTTAAAATATGAGGTAAAGTAGAATGTAAACGTCATCCAAAGTTGGGACTATTTAATATAACGAGCCAACACAAACCAAAGGCTGATGGTATGCTCTCAATGATGTTTCACATGTATGGATTTTTCAAAATGCAATAACACTTTCAATTTATATATTAAATTAGAATCATTTTTTTTTTAATTTAGATAATCACAAGTATAAGAGTAGTACACAATTAATTAAGATTTTTTTTTTTAAATGTAACGAAACAAGTTAACTACCCAAAACTCAAAGACATCTACTAGGGATAATTTTAAGGATAGAAATTTATTTTGAAATGTAGGAACCTTGGATAATCTTACTAGTCCTTTATATGTCAACTATAAATGTATGGGGATATTTTTGTTAAACTATTCAAATTTCTAAGGATTTTATATAGTTTTTTTATAAAATTTTAGCGATTTTAAAGGTAAAATAATTTTGTCCTATAGAATTTGGGAGAATAATTTTTAGAATGACCAATCTTTTTTGGGAAAAACCATGGATAACTAGCCCATGGACAAAATTTAACCCCTAAATTTTTCCCATTAGTAAATAGCAACCAATAATAACTGTCTAAATTAATAAATAAATAGCAACCAATACAAACAAGTGGTTAATTTCAAAACCTTAAATAGGAATAGATGAATTATAACATAATTTCTGTTAGTTTTATATATATATATATATATATATATATATATATATATATATATATATATATATATATATTACAAGTAGTTAATTTCACAACCTAAAATAAGAATAAATGAATTATAACTTAATTTTCTGTTTTATATATGATTTTTTAGTAATTTATATATAAATTTTAATAATTATCTATGAGGGTAGAACGGTACTTTAATAAAATGGAGACAACGAATGTTGAAAAGTAGATATAATAGAAGAGATGAATACAAAAACATTATGTAACATTTAATGGTATCATGCAAAATAAATCAAAAGGCAGACCAGCAGTCAATTTTATAATATGAATTATAACTTAGTTGTTTTGTATATATAATTTATTAAATATAACTAATAATTATTTCTCAAGGTGTAAAGCTACTTCAATAAAGTAAAGATTGTAAAAAGATTATATTGAGAAGTAGATATCATCGAAATAAAGGCATAACATAATACTCGGAAATTGTTTCATTCTGAGAGCGAAAGGAAGTGATGATATGCTTTTCAATGTAGACTTCATTAAAAAAAACATAGGTTGTTCAGTAAAGGAGCATTCCATGTCGAATCTTTTAGTGCTTTCCATGTCGAATCTTTTAGGCAAAGAGGCATTAACTTTGGAAACAATATGCTTTAAGATTCTAAATTAAATTAAATTGGTTAGTTTTTTTTTCCATAATTTAATTATGTAGAGTAAGGTTTTTATATATTTTTATTAAAGATAAAAAAAAATTAGCATTTCTTTAAAAAATAAAGATAATAGACTTCGTCCTTTTGAAGCATCTAAAACCAGGTTTTAAATAAAGTTTATTTTCCCTTAAAACAAGGCTCATCTAACATTTTAATTAAGAATATGCAAAGTCGTGAACCAAAACAGAAATAAAAATCCTTCCTTCTCAAAAAAGTATTTATTAAAAACTATATAAATTAGTACAATGTTGCAATAGTGGTAGCATAATTCTCAACCTTCACATAGAGGGAAAAGATCATTAAAAAAAAACAACCATACAATGTTGAAATAGTGGTTGCACAATTCTCAACCTTCAAATAAGGGGAAAGATCATAAAAGCGCAATCACATGGCTCTAGATGTCAATCTCCTTAAGTATACATACTTTATTCTTATTAAATCACAAGAAATTGAGAGATTGTCACACCCCTATTTCCCCTAACTTGTAATTAATCATTAATTAGGATTAGCATAATGTGGCATGGGAACAACATAAATGTATTATTGTTTAATTGTCAATAACTGGCTATGGGGTGAAGCCTTGAAAGTACTAGCCATGATATCACTAGAGGAAAGAATGTGAAAACAATAAGATAACAGTTAATAAGAAAATGACCGGTGGTTGAACCCTCAACCACCCCCATGAATGGAAGCATGGTCTAGCCGCAAAAGGTCAACCCGAAGTACCACAGGGTTCGACAGACCAAGACTGACCTGGGTTTCCTTCTGACATGAGGAAACAAGATAGGAGGGATGTGCATGCAAGGCACACAAGAGAATATAAAGAGAAGAGTGGAGAATGCGAGGAACACTCTAGAGGAGAATGAATCAAAGGCCATGAGCTTAATTTTGAGGAAACGTCTAATAAACCTCGTAGAGGCTGTGACAGAAAGGGAAAACCTCGGAGAGTTTGCAGAAAACAGGACCTAAACAGAAGGTCGCGAGGTTGATGTTGAGGAAACACCTGATAAACCTCGCAGAAGATGTGAAGGAGAAAGGATCATTGAGAATTGGCATTAATTCCCTGGTGGTATCATGGCTTGGCACAGGGGTGGCCAGAGCGCTAAGAATGAATGGCTCTGAGCCTATGGTTGTGTAACATACACCAGCCACCCACAGGACGGGGCATGCTACCTTCAAGCCTACCCTTAGACTACTTTCTCTTAAAGACACCTTTTTAAAATTAAGGATGCATAAAAGAAAAGACTTTAACGACATGCACATCAATAGTTAGCAAGCATCCATAGTCTAAAGATTCAATTAAACAATAATTAAATATACACAGTGGAAATATATTCATATACATGTAAATGATAGCATAACAGAAAGCACTTATCTTGATGAAAGATGAAACCAACTGACTCAGACCAAGGACGTTCCACCCAACCGTAGACACCACTGCTCCAAATCTCAACAGCAGTGTGACCCCCGAGCCAGGGCTATGAATCCACAAGGACGGTTCCAGAGTGTACTTGGGTTCCCAAACCAGTTAGCTCTCAATCTCTCACAAGTTTCCCTGTACCCACAACAATCCAAGTACCCAACTCTCTTCTCCCTAGCCTGTATCGCCCAAGAGAATGGACCTCCACCCTTCTCTTCCAAGTAGTCCCTCAGGAAATCCATCTCTTTTTTTATTTTGGGGTCTCCAACACAGTTGGTCCAGAATCTCAAATGTTGGAACTCTCAGGACTCACAATTGTGAGTAAAACAGGGCACAGGTGATGCAGACCCCCAACCCTCGGGTCGGAGTCCGCACATGATCTTTCAATTTCGGCCCCTTAGAGTTTGACTGGCTCTTCAATTTCCTCTTCGGGAAATTTATTCACACACCCAACTAAGTGTATGTCACAAGTCCTTCTGAGTTATGCTTACGTGATCTTTGCACTGACATGAACTCCACAATCAACACCCGACTGACATTGGGACTTTCCCCTTTTTCTTTCGGGATACCAGATTTCGCGAGTTTGTGAATCTTGTTGTCGAGCGCCTTACCTCTTCGACCTCTGAAACTCAAAATACCAAACACTAGACCCTTCTCGCCACTGACTTCGGCTTTCCTCTCTTCACGATTTCGGGAGTTGCGATGATGTGCAACTCTGTCTCTTGACTCCCGGAGTCCTAAAATCCAAAGTACCGAAATCCCGAAAATCCACTCTAAGTCTTGTCGCACTTCATGACTTCGAAATTTTCCCTTTACTGCTTCCCGTTCCTTGTCATCAGTATTTTTGGTATGCTGAACACTGAAATACTGAAATGTTGGTATCCCACTTCCAAGGAGATCAACGGTTGTGGATATCTCCTTGATCCGACGGCTGGCACGATTTCGCGTACCGGGAGTTCGTGATGCTTGATCTCAAACTCTTTACCTCCTATACCTTTTGGACCACAAATTACTGAAATGCCGAAATGGTTTTCTTCCCCCAGGATTTCGCGAACCGGGAGTTCAAAACTCTCGACCCCAAATCACTGTCTTCTCGAGATTCTGGATCTCGAAATGCCGAAATGCCGAAATGCTCCTCCAAAGGTATTTCGTGATTTCAGAGCTTCTTATGTGGAGCACTCTACTCCCTGTCAATAGGAATGTCGAAATACCGATTCTCGAAATTTTTACAAATATCCTGCTGTGACTTGTGATTTCGGGTTTTCCTCCCCTCTGTGTTCCGATCACTCGTCCTTAGGACCTCTGAAACCCCGAATTCTGAAGTTCTGAAATTCCGACCTCATCACTCTTCACCTTTATACATGAAAACTCTTTTCGTGTTTCAGGGATTTGATCAACCAAAGGTTTCGTCCACACTTCGGACTTATGACCCTCGAAATGATGAAACGATCTCGACGGTCCAAATGATCGAAATCAACGATCCATGTTAAATATTGCGTTTCGAAGGTGGGTTTGTCCAATGCTTAACTTCCCTGCAACTTTCTTGGATCCTACGGTCCTCACTATTTCGGGAGTTCTCCTCGGAGAATTCCGACCATTCAGTTTCCTCCTCAAGAACCTCTGGCTCAAAATCAACTCTGCGGTCCTTCTCTGGGGCATAAGTTCTGCACAACGACTTGAGCTTCATGTTTTCTCTTGAATTATTCTGATCTTCTTCACAAACTCAGGTCTTCAAGGAGACTCCTGCACGCACTCCTTGTGGAAATCCTTCAAATACTTCAGCGTACTTGAACTCCCGACTCTGTGCACTTTCTCTGCAACAACACTCCTTCAATCTCTCAACCTTAGCTGATAATTTCTAAGGTCTCAACCAGCCTGCGCACATCTTGCACGGCTTCTGTGCTTGTTTTGCACTTCTGCTGGAATGAGAACAATGGTATCCCTCTTGAGCTTTCAGAGATAAACTCTGAACCTTCGTCAACACACTCTTTGCGGACGTTTCACTGCACTTCTAGCAGGAACTCTCACTCAGGAAGAGAAACAATTGAAACTCATTCTCTTTCTCTCTCAGAATTTAAACATTCAACATGAAAACATACATTCACACAAAACATAATAACAAATGCATGATAGAGAGAGTAAGAAACTGTAAGCAGACCATTCAACATGTATACACATAAAATATCATAACACCATGAGTCTGAATCAAAGCTTCATGTATTAATTCAAGCTTCTGTACATGGGTTCTCCTCTACAACTCTTCTGCTACAACTCTCTTCTTCTCTATGCTAATGCGCTTAATGATCTAATTCGATTTTGATACAATGATACAAAGATGAGGGTGTCTATAGTCATTTTCCCTCTTGTTCCTAAAACTGTCTAATCTGGAATTTAAATCTACTTACTTTCATTAACTGGGCATAAATGATTTTTACATTGACAGATGAGAGAAGATTGCTCAAGATCTATTTACAATCACTTATTCATATATGCTCGTATGCCTTCCTTAACTATTACATTAATATTCCTTCCTTAGTCTTTCAAAATATTTCAAAACATTTTCAACATGTGCAAAAATGCGTTGCGCTCATCCCAGTTGTCTTCCGCCTTCGCGCTCGCTTGCTGTTGGCGATGCTTCTGCATCATACTCCCTCACTTGAAAATTTTCATGGACTCTTGTTCATGAGTTCTTGCATGGTCTGTCCATGCTTCTGAATCTCTGCTTCATTCTCCCAACTGGCATCTTCAATTGGATTTCCCTTCCATTTGACCAAGTATTCAAAATACTCTTTTCTCCTGGTCCTCTCGTTGGTTCTCTTATCAAGTATACTTTCCATCTATGACTTTTCAACTATAGGCATTTGTTTAGTCCACTAAACCTCTGCCTGTTCACTGTCTGCTCCTGCTTCTTCAGCTCTGTAAGGGTACAAATCTGAGATGTTGAATATCAGTGAAATTCCGATCCCATCGGGTAATTCGATCTTATATGCATTTGCCCCAAATTTCTTTACGATCTTGCATGGTCCAATCTTCTTCATTTTCAGTTTGTTATATGTTCCCCTTGGGAACCTTTCTTTCCTCAGATGTGAAAGAATTAGATCACCAACTTCAAACTGAAGTTCTCGCCTGTGTTGATCTGCTCTGCATTTATACTCTTGACTCGAATTTTGCAAAGGTTCCCTCACTTGGCTGTGAAGTTCCTTCAATGCCTCTACAAAATCCTTTGCACTAGCACTTCTAGTTTCATTCTGTTCTGAATCCTTCAATTCAGAAACTCCCCTTGGTTGCATTCCATACACGATTTGGAATGGACTCTGCCCTATGCTTTTGTTGAGTGAATCATTGTAAGAAAATTCCACCTGTGGCAGAATGTGATCCCACTGATTGTGGTGTTCAGTCACTAGGCTCCTTAGCAAATCTCCCAAGCTCCGGTTGACAACTTTTGTTTGCCCATCCATCTGAGGATGATAAGCTGAGATAAATGACAAATTTGTCCCTAGGTTCTTCCATAAAGTCCTCCAAAAATGTCCCACGAACTTGGTGTCTCGATCTGAAACTATACTTCTTGGTAAGACATGAAGTCTGACAACTTCCTTGACAAACAGGTTCACAATATGAGTTGCATCGCTGGTTTTCTAGCATGGTATAAAATGTGCCATCTTTGTAAATCTGTCTACCACCACAAAGATTGAATCAAATCCTCTTTGTGTTCTTGGCAGCCCCAATATAAAATCCATGCTCACTGCATCCCATGGCCTCTCAGGTATGGGTAATGTCTGGTATAACCCTGTGTTCTTCCTTTTTCCCTTTGTGTGCTGACAAATTCTACATCTATCCACAAATCTTTGGACATCTGTCCTCATCACTGGCCAAAAATATGAGCCATTTAATTTCAAGAATGTTTTTTCATGACCGAAATGTCCGGCCAATCCTCCACTATGTTTTTCTTTCAACAGATTCTCCCTCATGGAGCATTTTGGAATACATAATTGATTGCCTCTGAATAATAATCCATCCTGGATCATATATTCGGTCCACTGGCTTCTGTCCCTGAGAATTGGATTCTCAGATGCCTCATACACCTCTTTAAAATCTGGATCGTCTCTGTACATTTCTTTGAGGTTATCAAAACCCAAAGTTTTGACTCAGAATTCCTGCATCAACAAACATTTTCTGCTCAAAGCATCAACAACTTTGTTAGCAGTTCTAGAAATATGTTTAATTACAAAAGTAAAATTCTGCATGTATTCAACCCATTTAACATGTCTTTGGTTCAACTTCTCCTGTTGAGTCATGAATTGTAAGGCATGATTATCACTATACAAAACAAACTCTTTAGGAACCAAATAATGTCTCATTTCTTCAATGCTTGTATGACTACATAAAATTCCTTGTCATATGTTGAGTATTTGACCTTCTCTTCCTTCAGTTTCTCACTAAAGTATGCAATCGGTCTGTCATTTTGGCTCAAGACCGCTCCTATTGCAAACCCACTCACGTCACACTTGACCTGGAATGTCTTGCTAAAATCCGGCAAAACCAAAATTGGTTGTTCAGTAATCTTTTTCTTCAGCAAGTTGAAACTTTTTTCTGCTTCCTCTGTCCAATGAAAAGATTTGTATCTTTTCTTTACCGTGTCCATCATTGGTGTGCTAATCCCAGTAAAATTTCGGATGAATTTCCTGTAGAAACTAGCTAATCCATGGAAGCTTCGAACCTCAAATACACTTTTCGGCAATGGCCAATTCTTAATCGCCTCTACCTTATCCAGATCCATTTTCAACTCATCTGCAGAGATAAAAAAACCCAAATAAATGAGTTCTGTCCTCATAAATGTTGATTTATTCATATTTATCAACAACTTCTCTTGCCATAACCTCCTCATCACTGTAGCTAAATTATTCAAGTGTTATGTTTCTGTCTCGCTAAAAATTAATATATTGTCAAGATATATGATGACGAACTTCCTGATAAACTCTTTCAGGACTTCATTCATCAATCTCATGAAAGTACTGGACATGTTTGTTAAGCCAAACAAAATAACAATCCATTCATACAACCCCTCATTCATCTTGAAGGTTGTCTTCCATTCGTCACCTTCTCTCATACGAATTTGGTGATATCCTCTTTTCAAATCAATCTTTGGAAAAAATTTTGCTCCACTCAAGCAATCCATCAAATCATCCATCCTTGGCAATGGAAATCTATATCTGATGGTAATCTTGTTGATTTTCCTCGAGTCTGTACACATTCTCCAGCCTCCATCCTTCTTTGGGCTGAGCACTGTTGGAACAGTGCATGGACTCAAAATTTCTCGAATCAATGCTTTGCCCATTAAGTCCTGGACTTGTCTCTTGACCTCTTCATTCTTCTGTGGCGTCAATCTGTATGCTGCTTTATTTGGTAAACTAGCTCCAGGTATAAGATCGATGTGATGACTTATACTTCTAATCGGTGGCAATGAACAAGGTAGTTCGTCCACTACTATATCAGCAAACTCTTCCAACAACTTCTGGATTTCCTCTGGTAAATCATCCACTCTTGTACTGGTTAAAACAATTCTAGGCTTCCTAACCACAATGAATTGTGTATCTTCCTTCTTCTTAACCTCCTTAAGAAGTTCCTTCCCACTCATGATAAGTACAGTGTTGCTCACTTTTGGTTTCATTTTTTTATCCTTAATCGGCAACAACATGTGAGTTCTCCCATTCTTCTCCAGGGTGTATGTGTTCTTTCTCCCATCATGAATCACATTCCTGTCATATTGCCACGGTCTACCCAGCAATAGATGACAAACATCCATGGGAATGACATCACATAGTATTTCATCCTTATATCCTCCTATTTTAAATTCAACTAAACATTGTTTAGTGACATTTACCTGATGTTCTTTTTGTAACCATGAAACTCTGTATGGGCTTGGATGTTCAATAGTCTCCATCTCTAGCTTTTCTACCATCTCTGTAGAAACGAGATTTTTTGTGCTACCATTGTCCACGATGAATTTGCATACCCTGTCTTTGGTCTCGCAAGCAGTTCGAAAAAGTCTGTTCCTTTGGGCTGGGTTCTCTGCCTCCTTCTCCGACGTTAAGAGAACTTTTCTCATCATCAGTGATCTTCCGCCCTTAGCATCTTCTACCTCAACATTCCATCCTTGTGCTTCGGAAATGTGAGTTTCACCTCCTTATTTCTTTCTATCTAGACATTCATAGGATTTGTGTCCATTTTTTCCACAGGTAAAGCATTTTATTTCTCCACCTTTGCCTCTTCCTCTTCCTCTGGTTCGAGGAAAAGTATTTCTATCAGCATACTGTCCTCTCTGCGCTTCCACCTCTCTCAGTTTGAGTTTGAGGTTTCTTCCACTCTTCTTTAGGTTTCTGATTTCTGTCTTGGGAAATTGTTTTGCCCCTGGCTTGACTTCTACCTCGGCCTCTTTGACCTTGCTTTCAGATCAGCTTCTTTTCAGATTTTAGAGCCATCTAATAAGCATCCTCCACATTTTGAAGGCTCATCATGATCATCGCATCCTGAATATCATATCGAATACCATTCATGTACCTCGAAACCTTTTCATCATCACTTTCCTGATGACCTGCTCTAATGTTTATCTTGTAGAATTCCTCAGTGTATTCTTTTACTGAACTCAACTTCTGTCTCAAATTCTACATTCTCCGAAATAGAGTAACTTGATAATCCTTGGGTATGAATTTTGCCTTCATTTTTGCAACCAGTCTATCCCAGCTTTTGATTTTTTGCTTGCCTTTGCAGCGTTTGTCAGCCTGCAGTTCATCCCACCATAATGTTGCATGTCCTTTAAGTCTTGTGATAGCATGTTTAACCTTTTTGTCTTTCTCAATATCCTCATAATAAAAATATTTATCCAAAGCTCTAATCCAGTCCAGAAGTTCTTCTACATCCAGGTTTCCTTCATATACTGGAATGTCCATTTTCTCTCTGGCACCTATCCTCGCAACAACCCTGAATAGGCATTCATCTGCTACATCTTTGGCTGCAACTTCTTCTCCCTCGTTTCGAGTTTCATTTTCACTTTCAGCTTCGCTGATATTCCCAACGTTGATTGTGCGCCTCTGTGATGTTTCCATGGCATCAAGCCTAGCACGTAGTTCACGCATTTCCCTTTCCACTGCTGGATCAGGCATTGGCCTATCTCTCCTTCTCGGTGGCATGGATGCAAATCTTTTCTCTTTTCTCTGCTACATAAAGCAAAGAAATCTTACTCGCTCTGATACCACACTGACGCAGACCCCCAACCCTCAGGTCGGAGTTCGCACATGATCTTTCAATTTCATCCCTTTAGAGTCTGACTGGCTCTTCAATTTCCTCTTCGGGAAATTTATTCACACACCCAGCTGAGTGTATGTCACAGGTCCTTCTGAGTTATGCTCACGTGATCTTTGCACTAGCATGAACTCCACGATCAACACCCGATTGACATTGGGACTTTCCCCTTTTTCTTTCGGGATACCGGATTTTGCAAGTTTGCGAATCCTGTTGTCGAGCACCTTACCTCTTCGACCTCCGAAACCCAAAATACCAAACAATAGACCCTTCTTGCCACTAACTTGGGCTTTCCTCTCTTCATGATTTCGAGAGTTGCAATGATGTGCAACTCTGTCTCTTGACTCCCGGAGTCCCGAAATCCAAAGTACCGAAATCCCGAAAATCCACTCTAAGTCCTATCGCACTTCGCGACTTCAGAATTTTCCCTTTACTGCGTCCCATTCCTTGTCATCAGTATTTTCGGTATGCCGAACCCCAAAATACTGAAATGATGGTATCCCACTTCCAAGGAGATCAATGGTTGTGGATATCTCCTTGATCCGACGGTTGGCACGATTTCACGTACCGAGAGTTCGTGATGCTTGATCTTGAACTCTTTACCTCCTATACCTTCCGAACCCCAAATTACCGAAATGCCGAAATGGTTTTCTTCCCCCGAGATTTCATGAACCAGGAGTTTGAAACTCTCGACCCCAAATCAGTGTCTCCTCGAGATCTTGGATCTCGAAATGCCGAAATGTCGAAACGCTCCTCCAATGGTATTTCACATTTCGCGATTTCAGAGCTTCTTATGTGGAGCACTCTACTCCTTGTCAACAGGAATGCCGAAATATCGATTCCCAAAATTTTTACAAATATCTTGATGCGACTTGTGATTCGGGTTTTCCTCCCCTCTATGTCCCAATCACTCATCCTTAGAACCTGAAACCCCGAATTCTGACCTCGTCACTCTTCGCCTTTATACACGAAATCTCTTTTTGTGTTTCGGGGATTTGATCAACCAAAGGTTTCGTCCACACTTCAGACTTATGACCCCCGAAGTGCCGAAATGATCTCGACGGTCCAAATGATCGAAATCAACAGTCCACGTTAAATCCTTCCTTTCGAAGGTGGGTCTGTCCAACACTTAGCTTCCCCGCAACTTTCTTGGATCCTATGCTCCTCGCTATTTCGAGAGTTCTCCTCGGAGAATTTTGACCGTTCAGTTTCCTCCTCAAGAACCTCTGGCTCAAAATCGACTCTGCGATCCTTCTCTGGGGCGTAACTTCTGCACAACGACTTGAGCTTCCTATTTTCTATTGAATGATTCAAGGCCCTAACCCTTCTGAGCTTCTTCACAAACTCAGGTCTTCAAGGAGACTCCTGCACGCACTCCTTGCAGAAATCCTTCAAATACTTCAACGTACTTGAACTCATGACTCTGTGCACTTTCTCTGCAACAACAGTCCTTCAATATCTCAACCTTAGTTGATAAGTTCTAAGGTCTCAACCAGCCTGCGCGCATATTGCATGGCTTCTGTTCTTGTCTTTCACTTCTGCTAGAATGAGAACAATGGTATCCCTCCTGAGCTTTCAGAGATAAACTATGAACCTTCGTCAACGCACTTCTTGCGGACGTTTAACTGCACTTCTTGCAGGAACTCTCACTCAGGAAGAGAAACAATTGAAACTCATTCTCTTTCTCTCTCAGAATTTAAACATTCAACATGAAAACATACATTCACAGACAACATAATAACAAATGCATGATAGAGAGAGTAAGAAACTGTAAGCAGACCATTTAGACTCATAACAGAGAGTAAGAAACTATAAGCAGAGAGTAAGAAACTGTAAGCTTTGATTCAGACTCATAACACCATGAGTCTGAATCAAAGGTTCATATATTAATTCAAGCTTTTGTACATGGGTTCTCCTCTACAACTCTTCTTCTACAACTCTCTTTTTCTCTATGCTAATGTGCTTAATGATCTAATTCTGATTGATACAATGATACAAAGATGAGGGTGTCTATATTCGTTTTCCCTCTTGTTCCTAAAACTGTCTAATCTGGAATTTAAATCTACCTACTTTCATTAACTAGGCATAAATGCCTTTTACATTGACAGATGAGAGCAGATTGCTCAAGATATGTTTACAATCACTTATTCATAAATGCGCTTATGCCTTCCTTAACTATTACATTAATATTCCTTCCTTAGTCTTTCAAAATATTTCAAAACATTTTCAACATGTGAAAAAATGCGTTGTGCTCATCCCAGCTGTCTTTCGCCTCCGCGCTCTCTTGCTACTGGCGATGCTCCTGCATCAACAGGCCAACACATCTCAGACATGCAGGCCTCAGGTCACGACTGGATCACACCACCAACCACTACATCAAACTATCCTGTGGCTAATTCTTCAACAGTTTGGTTCCCCTTCCCAAGGAAATACGTAGATGAGGATGGATCAATGGATGGGTAAGCGAGTGCATGAAAGTGTATGAGGGAAATGAAGGAACGTATAGGAAATCAACGTACAAGCCATCAGTCGAACCCCATCGACCAACGACCAACAACCAACAACCAACAACCAACAACCAACCCCACAATCAGACCAGGGATGGGTTTAAGTAACTTCGTGGGGAAATCAAGAACCTCATGGCATTCCCCAAGAAGCTCACGTAACCGATCCCCTTCCTTAGATAAAAGGGTAATTAAAATAGGAGTAAACACTTAGCTCCTCAATCTCCCTCTCTTGTGGAATCATAACCCCCTATAACTCTAGTCCTTGTCCATCTAGCAGCCAACAATGTGTTTATTATTATTTTTTGTTTGTTAGTTTGTCCGTGACATGTGGGACGAACCTGTGGCTAAGAAACCGTGACTCAAGGGCATCTAAGCCATCAAAATCACCTGGGGGTCGCACCCGGACTTAGCCACACCAACCCTTAACATGGATGGATTTTTTGTCCCCACAAGTTTGGAACTGGTGACTTTAACATCATAGAGCACCTTAACAACACACTCCATCACTGACTATCCTACACCTTGGGGATGCAATGTGTTTATTATTAATAATGATCAAAACATTACATTTCTTAGTCATACTGGCCCTTTAATAATTGTTTGGGCACCCTATCCTCTCAGCATTATAACAATACATTATTTAAAATAGGGGTTCAAAACTTGGGGTGTTACATCCCCTCCCCTTTATTTTGGCACTGTCCTGAGTGCATATACAAAATAGAGATCAAAATCTCAAACTTATTCAAAAAGTTGTGGGTACTCTGCTCACATGGAATCTTCATGTTCCCATGTAGCATCTTCAGGACCGTAGCAGGTCCACTAAACTTTTACCAACTCTATAACTCAATTTTGAAGCATTTTGACTTTTCTGTCCAATACCCACACTGGCTAAACCTGAAATTCTCTCTCTGTCTCTACCTGAATCAGATGCCAATCAATAACATGGTTAGGATCATGTACATATTTCTTTAGTAAATAGACATGAAATACATTATGCACATTCATGGAAGCAGGCAATGCAAGCATGTATGCAATTGGCCCTATTCTATCCAATATTTCAAATGGACCACATAATCTGGCTTCCATCTTTGTACAACTACCCAATTTCAAAGAGCTTTTCTTGGGCTTCACTTTCAAAAGTACATGCTCCCCTACTTTAAATTCTATAACTATCATGTTCTTGTCTGCATAAATTTTTTGTCTATCCTGAGCTGCCTTTAAATTCTGCTTGATATTGACCACCTGGTCTTCCATGTCCTTGAGCAACTCCATCCCAAGTACCACTCTATCTACTGGGTTGTCCCATCTTACTGGAGTATTGCATTTCCTACCGTACAAGGCTTCAAATGGGCTCATTCTCAGTGAATCTTGATACCCATTATTATATGCAAACTCAACCAAGTGTAAGTAATCTTCCCACTTAGATGGCTTATCCATCACATGCATTCTCAACATGTCTTCAATTATTCAATTGACTCTCTCTATTTTCCCATCTGTCTGGGGATGATATGTTGTGCTAAAGTTTATATTTGTGCCAAATCCTTTTAACAGTCCCCTCCAAAAATCGGAGGTAAACTTTGTATCTTTGTCCGAGACAATTGTCCTAGGTATCCCATGCAACCTAGCAATTTCCTTCATGAAAATTTCTGCAATATTAGCCATTGTATGTGTTGTCTTCACAGGCACAAAATGAGTAGCCTTTGTTAATTTTTCAGCCACCACCATGATTGAATCATGTTTCTTATTTGTTCTGGGTAATCCTGTGATGAAATCTATGGTCATCACTTCCCATTTCGTCTCTAGGATTGGCAATGGCTACAACAAACCCACTGGGTGCTTATGCTCAGCCTTCACCTTCTGACATTCCATACATCGAGCGATGTAATCAACAACATCCTTCTTAATTCCTGACCAAAAGAACTGGCTTCTTACTGCTGTAATTGTTTTTCGGTAACCGGGATGTCCAACATAAGGAACATTATGCATTTCCTTCAGTACCAAATTCCTCAGTTCTCTGGAACTAGGAACATAGATTCTATTTTTATGTATGAGTAGTCCGTCTTCTTTTATCTCATACTCTATTTTTTGTTGCACATCTCCTTGCTGTAAGTTTTCCTTTACTTGTAGGTAATGCTGGTCTGTAACAAGACCATCTAAAATCCTTCTCTTTAAGTCTTCCCGATGCATACTGACAGTAGTAGCATACATGAGATGCACTCTTATACTAAGTGCATCGACAACTTTATTTTCCTTTCCCTTGATATGCTTGATATCAAAATCATATTCACTTAAAAATTCCAGCCATCTTGTTTGCCTGGCATTCAAGGTCGAATGTTCAAAAAGATACTTCAGGCCAATGTGGTATGTCCTTAATTCAAATTTCTTTCCCATGAGATAATGCATCCACATCCTCAAGGCGTGAACAATGGCAACAAGTTCCAAGTCGTGGGTGGCATAGTTCCTCTCATGTTCCTTAATATTTCTGGACTCATATCCAATGACATGTCCATTTTGTGTGGGGACTCCCCCAAGTCCTTCCTTACATGCATCTGTACATACCACAAAACTTTCATTTGGGTCAACAATCTTGAACACATGTGCACTAGTAATTCCTTCAACAGATTAAAATTATTTTCACACCTGAGTGTCCATTCAAATTTAGTTCCCTTCTTTTGCAAAGAAGTGATGGGATGATAAATCTTAGAGAACCCTATTATGAACCTTTTGTAGTAGCCAACTAATCCCATCAAAGATCTAACGTTTGACACATTTCCGGGTGTTGGCCATTCCTTAATGGCTTCAATCTTCTCTGGATCTACTGTTATGCCTTGCTCTGAAATAATGTGTCCCAAGTAATGGATCTGATTTTGATAAAAAGAAAAATTACTCAACTTGGCATACAACTGATGTTCTCCAAGTACTTGCCATACCCATCTTAAGTGATGTTCATACTCCTCTTCAGACTTAGAATAGATAAGTATGTCATCCAGGAACACTATGACAAACTTATCCAAATAATTTCTGAATATTCCATTCATTAAGCACATGAAGACAACTGGTGCATTGGTCAATCCAAATGGCATCACCACAAATTCATAATGCCCATACCTGGTCCTAAAGGCTGTCTTATGAATGTCTTCTTCCTTGATTCTTACCTGATGGTATCCTGCCCTCAGGTCAATTTTTGAAAATATCTTTTCTCCTCTTAGCTGATCAAAGATGTCATCAATTCAAGGTAGAGGATACTTGTTCTTTATAGTGTACTTGTTCAGCTGTCGGAAGTGAATACACATCCTCAAGGTTCCATCCTTATTTTTGACAAAAAGTATTGGTGCTCCCCAAGGTGAAACACTTGGACGTATGTACCCTTTCTTCAACAATTCCTCCAACTGCATTTGCAATTATTTTAACTCTGGTGTGCTCATTCTGTAAGGTGTTTTTGACACCGGGGAAGCTCCTGGCACTAAATCAATTGAGAAATCTATCTCCCTTCTTGGTGGCAATCCAGGCATTTCTTGGAATACATCTTCAAATTCCTATAGTACCAAGAAATCTTCGAGGCTTGGCCCCTTTGTATTATCTGGCTCTTCCACATGAGCTGCATACAATTGACGTCCTTTCCTAAAACATATTTTTAGTTGTAAGGCTGAAATCACCCTTATAAAGATGGGTCTTGGAACTCCTTTCACAGTGCTCTGTTTTCCATTTCCTTCAAGACATGTAAATGTCTTGTTATGAAAATCTAGGACAACATGATGCTTGTCCAACCAATCCATTCCAATCAGAATATCATAAGACCCCAATGGTATGATATTTAGATCAACACTAGTATTCATGCCATTAAGACTTATGGAACAACTTTTGACCATGTCGTGGATTCTTCTTTTGGTTCCAGTGGCTAACTAAACCAAACTTTCTTTTCCAAGTTTACTTTTATCCAAATGTAATCTATCCACTATCTTAGGATCAATGTAGCAATGACTTTCTCCTGAATCAATCAAAATAGAAATAGGTTGATTTATGATCTTACCTTCCACCTTGATCATATTGGACTGGTATTCTGCTTGTTGATCATTTAAAACTGCATAGATTTTTCCCATATCTTCGACTGTTGTATCCTCTTGGATGTTGTGCATAGTCTTCACTCTATCTTTTCTCTGTGGGAAATCCTTGTACAAGTGATCTTCCTTGCATCCGCAACATTGGATTGGTTGTCTTCCCCTTTTTCCCAAGGAATTTCCTTAGCATATTGATCTTGATGATTTCTATTAGGTTCATTCCTATCGAAGGGAGGTTTGAATCCTTTCTTCCTCTGATCAGACTTCGCATTCTTCTTGTCCTTCCAAGATTTCTGTAGGGATCTCTTCCCTGGCCTTGCTCATACAGGTATTTAGCCTTCTTGATAGACTCATTCAAGGTCTTGGGATCGTCATACTTGATAATTTCTTTATAAAAGGTTGGAAGTCCACTTATAAATCTTTGTATTTTCACTTTCTCATCACCAATGAACCTGACATATTTTAACAATCCCAAGAACTTCTTCTTGTACTCCTCCATAGTCATGCTTCCCAATCGGAGTTCAAATAAATCCTACATTTTCTTGTCATAGAAATGCTCTGAGAGGTAATCCTTCTGGAAGTACTTCTTGAACTGCTTCCAAGTGATCTTACTTTCATTAACATGTTCCACTTGCTTCAGTTGGTCCCACCACATTGCAACCTTCCCATGTAAATGGTAGGTGGCAATTCTAGCTTCCAGGTTGGATGAATAGTTATGCAACTGAAAATATCTCCTAAGCCCAAGCAACCATGCTTCAACATCATCTTCCCTTTCTCTTTCACCCTCAAAGGAAGGTGGCTTAAGCTTCCTCAGATCTCCTTGCAAACTATATACCTCTTGTTTCCTTCTTTGGTGTCTAATAGGAGACACCTCTGGACTGCTTACGGTATCTTCTGATGCATAAAACTTTCCTTCTGAGTAAGGAGGTGAGTGGTGTCCATGAGCTCTGCTGACACTTATGGAATAACTAGCTCTTCTACGATCATCCCTTCTTTCATAGCACATGCCTTCTTCCTCTTGTATTGATTTTGATCCCTTCTTCATTTGTCTCTACAACTGATTTAATATCTGCAACACTTGAGCATTTATCTATCTTTTCTCTCTCATCAGTCTCTCATTGTCTGCTTTGTAGCTCTGCACTTCCATCGTCGGAATTCTTACCATTTCTATTAATGTTTCTTGGTCTCCTTTTTCCTTGCATCCATTGGAATCTATCTCTGCATTACCAACTATGGTATTCTGGCCTTCGGCCTCCTTATCATGACTGGAGTCTCCCTCGCCTTCTTCCATTTCCTCAATACCCATCCTGAGTTGTTGTGTTTAAACCCCTTAATTCTGAAAAATGTGCAAGTGACCATTTTGTTAGAATTATGCATATGATGAACAAAATTTCCAAACCATGCTACAAGTCTCTTTATTTTTTTT
>JASDQU010101767.1:221191-239178 GCA_032191745.1 Picea mariana | reverse complement strand
ATATGTTGTGTTGAGGTAACACAAGCCGGAGGGATGCCTCGGTAGAGCAAGTCTGAGTGGTGTCTTGACTGTAAGGCTCGATAAAGTCCCTGGGATTATTCCTGTGCGAGAAAACCTTGGCAAGGCAAGATTGATCACCCAAAGAACTGTATAACAGAGAAGGGGATGCCTGAACCTGGGCCTGGAGGGTGAGTGACCGCAAAGAAGAGGAGACTGTGATAGTTCTTGTAAACTATTGATTGGGATCATGCACGCAATGGGTATGTCAAGGAAAAATAGTGAGCCTAGATAACAAGACAACCATGTGGATACAAATCCATAAACTACGCAGATAAGTATTGTGCTAGATTATGAAATTTTTCCTAGAAATTTTATGCAACAGTACAAGGTTTTCACATGAGACTATGATTAATGTGTTTGTTGTCCAAGGAATATTGAAGGCAAGTGATGAAGATTAAGAGTCTAAAAAAGGACCTAATCAAGAAAGAATGTCAATACTTCTGAAGTGGTTGAATGAGAAAGGCATGACAGGTGTTACTAAGAAAGAACATCAAGGACGGTGTTCCTTTTAAGGGGGGGGGGGATTGTAACACCCCTGTTTCCCCCAACTTGTAATTAATCATTAATTAGGATTACCATGTTGTGGCATGGGAACAATGTAAATGTATTATTGTTTAATTGGAAATAACTGACTGTGGGGGTGAAGCCTTGAAAGTACTAGCCATGATATCACTAGAGGAAATAATGTGAAAATGATAAGAGAACAATTAATAAGAAAAGCATCGGTGGTTGAAACCTCAACCACCCCCATTAATGGAAGCATGGTCTAGCCCCATAAGTTGATCCCAAAGTACCACAGGGTCTAGGAGACCGAGACTAACCCGGATTTCATTTTGATAGGGGGAAATAGGATAGGAGGGATGTGTGTGCAAGGCACGCAAGAGAATATAACGAGAAGAGTGGAGAATGTGAGGAACACTCCAGCGGAGAACAAGCCTAAGGCCATGAGATTGATTCCAAGGAAGCATCTGATAAACCTCATAGAGGTCATGACAGAAAGGTAAAACCTCAGAGACTTTGCAGAAAACGGGACCTAAACAGAAGGCCGTGAGCTTGATGTTGAGGAAACACCTAATAAACCTCACAGAAGATGTGAAGGAGAAAGGATCATTGAGAATTGGAATAATATCCCTGGTGATATCATGGCTTGTCACGAGGGTGGACAAAGTGATAAGAATGAATTACTTTGAGCCTATTGTTAGGTGGAAGGACGAACACCCACAGTTAGTTAGTTGGCTACAACCTGTAATAGATAAGTATTCTCATATCTTGTGTATTTAAGCGATAACTATAAATTAAAGTTGGATATCCTATGAATGTTGCATGGATGGGCATGTTTTTTTAATGGTCACACTGTGTCCCTTCAATTCTTCCTAATTCTGTATTTAAGAAAATAAGGAATTCTCTAGCCTGTACACGTAAATGTTTGAGCCCCGTGGTGGCTCAAGTTAAAATAAATGAACTATGAATTTGTTGACTTTGGGCATAGCCTCACGTGTGCATGACGACACTCCCTGTCATTCTGAAGGAAGGAACCAGTTAAGCTCCGGAGAGGTAGTGCATGTATGCACAAAGTCTCTACAAGGCGGGCAAAGATTGAGAACCCCCCCCCCCTTTAAGTTTTAGAGTTGATAAATGAGTGCAAGGGGTGTGCAGAGGATTTATATAAGTGCTAAGTTCAGGAGAATTAGCACAAAATACCTAAGTACTTAAGGAGTAGATAAATCTCATCTAGTATAGCAAGTTTCAATCCCCAAAAGGAGAGATCATTTCGTTTGAAAGACAAATGGATGAGATTAGTTTGAGAGAAGCCGAAGTTCTTCACGATCGTTATATTTAGAGAATGAATGCATGAATTAACCCTTAGAGCCCTTCGTACTTCACGGGTCTGAAGAATTGAGAATATTCTCCATACAGGAGGTGAATTCCCCGAAGTCCCGAAGTTAATCTGGGCCATAGATTTGAGGATGTCCGGGAACTATCTCGACCGTCGGATCTATGATATAGTCAACCCGACGTTGACCACTTCAGGAGGACAGAGGTTTGGTAACACCAAAACCCTTGAAGTCCTGAAGTTAATGTGGACCATGGATGTAAGGATCCTTCAGGATCCCTCACGATCTTTCGATCATGGAGATGCATGTATCATGTTGAGATCATCTAGGGGCCCATGTGTCGAGTGACAGTGTTGCTAGGTGTTCCTCTCGGAGTGACACAAAAAAGAGATCCTTGAACATAATTTACGAGCTGTAGATATCTGGGGTCATGTAGATACCCTCAGATCGTCATATTTAGGGTGTGGTATGCCCGACACTGACCAACTTCGAGAGAAAAGAGGAGTGTGTTGAAAAATAACTCCTGAAGTCCAGAGAGTCAGAGTTCATCTGAGTTGTCTGTCACCTAAGGACAAGTGTTAGCATATCTTCCATTTCAGAAGATAACCACTTTGGAGGAAAGTGGGGTCGCGTGAGTTAAGAAATTTTGAAGCTTGAACTATCGAAGTAAATCATGACCGTCAATCTGAGAGGGACATGCGTCAACAGATCGCAGAGTCTGAAAGTGCGAACTCTGGGGGAAATGAAGTGGAGCGTTGAAAAAAAATTGTCTGGAGCTCCAAAGGTAAGGAATCATCCTAGTCGTCCATTGTCGGAACATGTGGGGGCTGGAGATTTACTCTGGTTGAAAGTCACTCCGGAGAAATTGAAGAATAAAGGCACGATAAATCCCAAAGTTAAAAGCATCAGAGTTCATCAGAACTGTCCATTGGAGTAGGATGTGTGGCATGAGATATGTTACTTCGGAGGATTGGCACTCCAGAATAAATAATGTGGAGGAGTATTGACTGCAAGTCACCTGAAGTGGGGCAAAGGATAGATATCGACCATTGATTAGGGTAAACATGTGGCCCTCGAACTGTAACTCCAGGTACAGATTACTTTGAAAGAAAAAGGCTTTAGAGTGTTTGAAACTCCCGAACACAGAAGTCCTGAAGTAGATCACGACCATCAATCATGAGGTACATGTGGCACTCGATCTGTAACTCCAGGTACAGAGTACTTTAGGGAGAAAAGACTTTGGAGTGTTCAAAACTCCCAAACAAAGAAGTCCCGAAGTGAATCAAAGTTGTCAAAATATCTGAGGAGATGCGACATTGTTTTCTTGGTGCATGTTGTCTTGGCGTCTGGTCATATCCCACGGTCATATGCGAGTATAGATGGGTAGAATAACCCCAAGAACTTGGGAGAGGATATCTTCCAGCTCTGAGCTCAGTTCAGATCATGGAGAGTGTGGCTGAAAAGCTCTAAAAGAGAAGAATGGAATAAAGACTCTGAATGGGGGTTTTGATTTTGTTAAGAAAAACAAAATTTTGAGACCCCACCAAGGGTGTGTTATAGAGATGATTCTAATGCCATCATAATACCTTTATTAACCTTTCAAAATCTACGTTGGGGATTTCCATATTTAAATCTTAATGAATATCCCTAATCACTAGTTGCGTCATGAAAGGCCTTTGATCTATTTTTTCCACAGAAAAATTTCACAATTATATTAAAATATAATTTTGTTCTCATATCGATAAAATACATTTCGAGAATACATTTCCAAAAATGATTCCACTGTCAATGCCTACAACATTCTTTCGGCCACCAAAAGTGAGTGATCAAAGTGTAGAGCTAATACAAGAGGCAGTATTGATTGATTAGAGTCACAAAAAAAGGGAAAAAAATTGAGTGCTTACTATCTCTTTGTTTATGATATGGAGATCCACAAAAAAGAAGCATGAAGTATTAACCTTCTCTCAGCCTGGAAGGATCAATAAGAAACTGTAGATGTTGGTCCTAATATAACTTTAGGACATGGGGAGGACTCTTATTCCCATATACCCATAGATTGTAGGTGATAATGTTGTCTTTTTTCTGGAGATATTCCTTTGAGAGTGAGTCAACTTCCTTGTTGTATTCTCTATAAGTGTGATTGAAGTTGAGCTTTCTAAAGGTAGACAAAAGTTGCCTGATCCTATCCTTCCAGCCCAAAAGTGTGTTGACCTGTAGCTTTCCCTTGTTTTTCAACCAGTATATAACTATTTTGGAATCCCCATACAGTTGTAGTACATCAATATTTAATCTAGAAGCCAGATGGAGTGTAGCCGAGGAACCCAATAATTCAGTGCCGGTATTGGTGCCCGAGCCACAATTGAAAGTCCATCTGCATTGTGAATTCAATGAGGTTCTAATCAAGCCCCCTGCATCACTCAGTTGTCCATTAGACTATGCAGCTCCATTGAACCAACCAGTGGGCATATCCTCTGGAATGTGTGACTTGCCTTTGGTCTTTGTAATCTATTTTCTTGCGTGAATGTTTTTCCAATTTTTTAGCATACCAAGAGTTTTGTAGGAGACTATGCTTGTAGATGGAATCCTATTTTCATTTTTTTTTTGTTTCTTTCTAGCCACACAAACCAGCAGATCAAGGGAGGGAGATTTTGAGAGTAATGTTCCCTTTTTTGCCAGATATCATAATAGGATGATAAAGAAATCCCTTCCCAAGCAGTGTTTATATTAAGATGAACCAAGATATTGTCCCATACTTGTTGGGTGAAGGGGAACTTAATGAAGAGATGCATCATAGTCTCTTCATCTCCGTTGCACAGTTGGCAGATGTTGGGGCTAACGCAACCTTTTCTTTGAATATCATGCCAGGTGTTTATCTTGTTTTCAAGAGTTAGCCATGTAAACAACTTTATCTTTTGTGCTAATTTCTAGGTCCACAAACTGTTTCTCCATACTCCAATATCATTGTGCCAGAGGGTGTTTGTAATGGCTGATTATATATTTTTTACAGTTATGAGGCCTGAGTTGTCGCCCCCCATCCACATAAGCTAGTCATCCCTATCTTGAAGCTGGATGCTCGAGCGTTAAAGTTCCAAACATAACTTATCTCATTTCACTGTGCAATCAGTTGTAAGACCAAGCTCATGACTTGTTTTCCAACAGTCTAAAAGAATCCCAGTATTGTAGTTCCTTCTAGATTGAAAGAGGTACCTGATGGTTTTTGAGTTTAGAGAGGTAATCAACTACGGGGAAAGATAAGAGGCCTTATCCAGCCCTATAATACAGTCCTTTCCTAGAATGATTGAATGTCCTGAGCCCATATTCCAACAAAGCCAATGGGTGATCCAATTAATCGACTTAACCAGGTTTCTCCAAATCTGAGAGGCTTCTCTTGAGGAGATTGTATCTGTCCTGAACCAAGTGGCCACCGAAACATGTGGGAGATATTTATCCTTTATAACAGAGTTTCAGATACCAGCTTGTGTTAATACATGCCAAAGGGATTTGGATGCTAGTGCTTTATTGAAATGAAAAAAAAATTGGATCCCCCAGCCGCCCTTTTTTTTGGTTTGTCTAGTGATTACTAGTTGCAGAGGTGTCGGTGATTATAATCAATGTTTCCTGACAAGAGAAAATTACAAGATAGTTTCCTTAGCTTGTCTAAAATTGTGGTTGGTATGGCTTCAAGTGTCATCCAATAGACTGGTTGTCTCTCTAAGATAGCTTTGATGAGGGTGAAGCGGCCTCCTAAAGATAGCCATCTATTGCACCAATGGCCTATTCTTTTCTCTACCTTTGTGATGAGCTAGTTCCAATCAACAGCCTTGTAAGAATCAATTTTAATAAATTATCCAAGGTACTAAAAGACTTCAAAGAGGTGTATAAAATTATTTGGAAAGAGATATTTTGGTAGTTCCAAGGAGTGATCTTGTAGGTTGGAAACGTGGAAGGTTGATTTAGCCCAATTTATCAACAATCTTGAGGAACTACAGAACGTTTTCAAAATATGTTGAATTTCCATCCATTCCTGTAATGAGCCATTGGTCATGATTAAGACATCGTCAATGAAAAGGAGGTGTAGTATCTTGATGATCTTGGACACTTTTATCCCTGTAATCTTCCCCTCTCCTTGACGTTTTTTGAGTAGCAGTGTTAAACCTTCCATGACCAGGATGAACAAAAGTGGAGAGAGTGGGCAACCTTGCCTCAATCCTTTGCCACTGTGAAAGAAAGGGGAAGTTTCTCCATTAAGCAAGACTGCAAAATTTTCATTTGTCATGCAACTCATGATCCAATTTATAGAAGATTGACTAAATCCTGATTGTGATAGGATTAATCTAAGGAAGTCCCAGTCAATGCAGCCAAACACTTTTTTTAGGTCCAATTTCAGGATAAGTGCCTTTGAATTTTTCACCTTTTTGTTCTGAAAGAACTCCTGGGTCATGCCGATGGCATCTAAGATCTGTCTGCCTTTTAAAAAACCCATTTGTTCACCCGAAAGTGTCCTTGAGAGGATGGGCTTGATCTTGTTTGCAATGATTTTTGTGATTAATTTATAGCACAGGTTGTAGAGTGCAATCGGCCTGTAGTCTCCAAATGTGGTTGGATTTTTTTCTTTGGGAATAAGTGTCAAGAAGGTCGAATTCAATGCACCAATCACTCTTCCTCTTAGTCTAGAATCTTCCACAAGTTCTAGGAGTTAAACCCCTACTAAATCAAAGAAGTGTAGAAAGAATTCTACAGTCCAGTCATTGGGGCTTGGACTTTTGTCTTTGTTGAAATATTTTAGAGCATATACTACCTCTTGTAGTGTACAAGGACTATCCATGTGTTTGGAGTCTTCCACTGTGACCGATCGTGGGAATAGCCTGGCAATAGAGATTGGGTCCTGTAGTTTGTTGTGTGCGGTTGCCTCATAGAAATATTTGTAGTAATTTGTGGCCGTAGTCTTTAAGGCTTGTTGTCCACGGTGAATGTTACCTAAGTCATTTTTAATTTCCCATATGTGTTTTTTTTTCTAATTGGAGCTCACGAACTAGTGAAATTATTTTGTATTTAGATTACCACACTTTATACATGTAGCTCTACTTTGTTGTCTCTACCAAGCTTCTTCTGCAAAAAGAATTTTTTTCCTTTCAGTCTCTAAAAGATTCATGGAGTGAATCTTACCTCGGTGCCCCCCGTCCAGTGTGTCTACATGCAACGGGGAATGTAGGTTAAACTCCAGTTATTTAAGTCAAATGAGGTTTTGTTTTCTATGGATTTTTTCCCAGTGTTTGATGCTCGTTTTTAGAGACTTTAATTTCCAAACAAGACGATATTGGATTCTAGGTTCGGTCTTATAAATAGTGTCTTTCTATACTTCCTTGAAAATAGTGTTGAACTCTTCCTCTTGCAGACAGATCAGATTCAATTTAAAGTGATAATCCTTCAATAGAGGAGGTGAGTCTAATTGTAGGATAATCGGGGCATGATCTGACAGAAAGGGGTAATCTACCCAGGATTTGATCCTTCCATAAGCATAGCTAGAGCTTCAGATATAAGTACCTAATCTAGTCTCTTTGAAATCACCTTTGAGCCTACGCGACCATTGCACCAAGTGGGGACTAAGTCGGAGGAAGGAATTCCAACCAGTGCGTGTGCAAGAAATAGATTAATGAAATAGCCATCTAGGGGATACTATGAAGCTGAGTCACCCCACACTTCCCTCACACTTGTAGTAAGATTCAGGTCCCCTGCAATTATCAGATTTGTATAGTCGAGAATTCCCCGAGATGCCACCTTATCCCAAAAATTTTTTTGATCAGTGCAGGGTCCATAAATATTGAGAAGGGAAATCTATCGATTGCTCCACAGGAAGGTACCTGTTAGCAGAATACCACCACAACACAGATAAGGGGCAAAAAAAAATTTAGTAGGATTCCAGAATATGGCCAGTCCCCCAAAAGTGCCAAGTGAGCTTGCAGTGCAGGTATGTCAGGTGGGGTGGAACTTGTTCAAGAAATTCCTGTATTTTTGTCCATCCACTAGTGTTTCTTGTAGGAAGATAATGTCTAAAGAAGTCCTAGAAAGGAGTCTTCTAAAAGAGACGGTTTTCAGGGAACCCCCTACCCCTTTGATATTGAGTGAGAGGAGAATTATGGCTTGGCTCTCACAAGGTATTTTAAACCTCTAAGCGCCCCAATATCATAGTGCGATGAAGGAATAGTAGTAGTAAGTGAAGTAGAAGGACCCTCCTTTCGACGAACACTTCTAGTCTTTATCGGTGAGTGCTTGAAACCCAACCCCTTAGAACAGGTATAGTATTTTCCCAAGTCTAGGATCATGTTATCAAGACGGTCTGGAGCCTCACTTGAGGCCTATGGTTGAACTGCACTTCTCCCCAGATAGGTATGAATGGGGGTAGAAGACAACGCTTTTCTATAGGTCAGAATTAGCATGTCGAGAACAAATCCTAGGGTGTTGTCCCCTGGTTCTGATTCACTAAAACCCAGGTTGCAACAATCCTCCACCTGAACATTTGAAAAGGGTACTAGGCTCACGATCTTCAGGGTTAAGGAAGGGGGAGAAAAGACAGATGGAGGAACTCAAGTAGTGGAAATCAAAGGGTTGTCTAGAGCTCGGGGAAACACAGTAGAAGGTGAAAGGATGGCCTATTTTTCTCCTAGCAGTGGGGTATATTTGAAGGTCAGCGGGGTGCCTGAAATTACCTGAGTTAGGGATGTGTCCTCTCGGTGTGTAATTGGGGATCCCAGAGCCAAAATGGTAGATTTATCCAGTTTCTCTTTTTCCCAGGCAGTCAACGAGAAGAAAAGAGAAGGACATATTAATTTAATATTACCACTGATGGAGTCCGAGGTTGTTGGGTCCTCAATGTTGTAACCTAGGTTTGCATCCTTTGTCTCTCCTCTCATTTTCCCTATGCCTTCATAAATTTTTCCTCTTCTGGTTGGTTAATTCATTTTCCCATTACTAAGCGACTTAGTTCTTATTCGTTTCTTTCTGGTTTGAGTCTTTGCGCGTTTCTATTCTATTTTTCTTGAAAGGATGAAATACATGTCATATTTGTTTCAGAATGACTTGTCATCACATGCACCATTGATTGAGCTCACAACAGTTCTAGAAATCCTTTTCTATGAACAGGAAATGCCCATGCACACGATGAAGCAATCCAGAGCAACAAATTTTGGGCTCAGACTGTGGGAACAAATAGGTTAATTTTCAATAGTGGAGATCCATCAGGTCAAATAGATCAACGACTCTTATCCATTCGAGTTCCAGAATCGTGCAGGTTTTAATATCAAGTTTGAAGTACTGAGTTGCCGAAGACCTAGAGCCTATGAACAGTCGAATATCCGATGTACCGAAAACCTGACACATTACTTTGACAATTTTCCTTCGGGAGTTTTCCAAGCATAACATTCATAAACTCCCGAACTCGCCAAGCCCAGATTTTCGAAGTAAATCTGGATCACCCATCGGTCATGACATGCGGCATCAGATCATTTACTTCGGGGATTTTCCTCTGGGAGAATTTCATGTTTCACATTCGAAAGTCCCGAAGAGATGAATGCCAAAGACTCGGACAACCGAATTCCCGAAGCACGTAATAACCAGCATTCGATACACGTGGAAAATTCATGAGTCATGACACGTGGCATTCATCCCAGGTCATTTGGTTGTGTCATTCACTCGTTTCCATGTGACACATGTCACATTTCTTTCCAAGACACATCAGTAGCCGTGACGTCATATGACATCAGGCCACCATGTCACTTCGACGATTTTACTTCGGGAGATTTCCAAGCCTAACATTTGAAATTCCTGAAACCTGGACTTCTGAAGGAAATATGGACCATTCATCCATCATGACACGCAACGATAGATCATTCATTTCAGAGATTTTCCTCTGGGAGATTTTTCATGTTTCACATTCAAAACACCCGAAAGTACGAAGTGAATCTGGACCATTGATCCCAATTCAATGAGAACCATTGATCCTTGCAGTAGGTACATATCACCCAAATCACAGATCGTCATCAGATTGATGATCACGCTTCCTTGCGAGGACATAAACTGCTCGAGCGTTAATTTTCCTAAGGGGTCCTGCAATTGGAACCATGGTATTTTTGGAAGGGTACCTGGAAGCTTGTGGTGGATTGTAGTCCCAAAGGCGGTCTGGATCCAAACCACCCTCAACATCTCCCGCAATCATGTGATTGAATGACATAAAATCACCACCCCCTCTCACCTTTCTCCACCTGTTCTCCACTCATTTCCCAACCTATCTACTCCTCCTCTCTCTATGCGCCACCTGTATCCTTCACTCTACATCACCTCCATCTCACCAACACTCATGCCTGTCACCTCCACTCCCCTCCACTTCATCTACATCCACAACATCCACCTGCACGCGTCTTGTATTCCTATTGGATGCCTGCCCCCACGTCTTCCCTTTCACATCCATTTCATCATCGCAGAGAAAGTGAGAAGAAGGGTCAATTACAGGCGAGACAGAGTGCACTTGGATTCTGAAATCTCAGGCATAGATAGAGAGTTAAGTCTCAGTCACAGGTCTACACAGATTAGTTTCAGAAACACTTCAACAAAATTTTCTCATGTAGTTGGTTATTCCCAGTGTCCTCCAACAATGCATAGACATGTCATAGTTCAACACAGAGCCCTTTTTGTCACCCCATGGTCTATTTTCTACCATTTCAGTTCCTCCAACACATGCATCAGTTTTGTCTCAGAGACGGTAGTAGTTTTTAGTTGATTTATTTCAGCATTGTCTTAGATTAGATACAAGAGTCATCTTTTGTGTGTGATAAGAACCACTCTTGCTGATTAAGTCCAGTGTCTTAGTCGAGTTAATAATTTGTTTTACGAAAAGTTCTGAAAATTTAAGTCTAAGCCCCCTAAGGACGAGAGCCTCTGCAACTCTTTTAAATAGTTAGTTTTTGGATATTGTAAGGGTTGGATTTTTTGAGGAAAGAATAGCAATACAACAGATTGGTTGGACTCGTTTTATGCATTGATCAAAGCTCTCTACCTAGTGAACATACTCTTGACGACAATTTTTCTTTCAACTCTTCATGTGTTTTCATTCTTATCTTGAATACAGTTTTTTATTTGTGCAACGTACATTTCATTTCCTTTCAGATATTGTATGACTTATTTTTACTGATATGCAACCTGTCAAACAACTAATTCTTTGGTGAATATTTGTTTTCTGCAACTTGTGGGAGTTATTGTGTTTTAATACATGTTTGATGTCTTGAAATGATATTTTAAGTATTGAACTTCTTGCAACAGATTATTCATTGAGTAGTTTGTTGTTTCCCTTTGTTTAATATTATTTCACTAGTCTATCATTAGTGTGCCATCAGCCAAGGAGGGCCCTCATCCATATCTTTTTTCCAACCCAACCTTGCTTTTGTCTTGATAGAATAACCCTTTGACCAACCAACAAAAGAAGTTAAAATAAGCAATCATTCTAAACTGATAGGTGGTCTAGATTTTCCCTTTAACATTCAGGTGCAAACCTTAGGACCAAAGTATTTTGGTGCTGTTGTCGAGGATGGAGTAACGAAATATCTTTTCCCAAGAGAACAAAAATGATCAGATCTGATCTTTGATGGTGAACACAGACCAGACACATTCAGACTTCATATCATTCACCCGGTGACTCGATGGTTAAATAATCCAGTGGTGACTCGACAGTTTGAAGAAGTCGTAGTTTCATATGGAAGCCATCTTGGCTCGAAGTTTTTCTCCTTTAAATTTCTATGTTGTTCCTGGTTTTCCAAATGTTGTTCCTACTATAAATGAGTGGGGTGATTTTTTGCCCAGATTTAGAGAACATAGAGATGACAACCCTGCTGAGCATTTTCTTGAGTTTCATTAACTCATGCATCAGTGGGGAATACATCATGAGGATTTACTAATGAATATGTTCATGTACTCATTAGAGGGAGATGCTCGTGAGTGGTATCGATCCTTTCCCCCTTTTAACATCTCTTCCCTGAAACATTTCCATGGTGCATTCAGTAAGCATTGTAAAAGGGTTTTTCCAGCTGATTTATGTTTTGAGAACTGCTATGAAGAATTTGAATCTCATATTCGACAGTCACTTATTGGTTCTTCTAGTAGTGAAAGTAAAGGGGAATTTTCCATTGAGGAAGTGGAGGAAGATTCAATTACATATGAGTCTTCTTCTGATCCTTTCATTCAAAAGGATGATGTTGGGAATTACATTAATGATGAAATTGATGATAACAAGGCTTTGGATACATCTTGCATTATTCTAGGTGACTCAGATAGTCATTGTTATGATACATATGTTGTTCTATGTTCTCATAAATATTTGATTAACTGTGAGGAAAGTGATGTTGAAGATCACGAGCATGTTTTTCCCCTTCCTTCTGAAATTGTTGAGCAACAGGAAATCTTTAAGTCTGAAGATGACATTCTGGAGCTAGAACAAGGACAAGGCAGCAATGTAGGAGACATACCCATTCATTTCAAACAACAAGATGAGCAATATCAAGGGTTTTTTGCTACCCTTTATGGTTGTGAATCATATGACTTTCATGAGTTGTTTCAACGAGGATAGGAAAAAATCAGTCTTGTTTATAATGCAGATCTCACACAACAACAAATTTGTTCTCTCAACCAATTGGAGGCTTTTCATGAGTTTCAAGATCCAATAGACAGATGGATGGATTATTATTTTTCCAAAATCCCAAAGGTTGAAAGTTTTACCATGATCATCATTTGCAACTGTAACTACCATATGCATGCCAAATTTTTGTCACGTTTGATATATCCTCTTTGGATTATTCTAAATAGTGACTCGCACATAGTTACGATTCTTAGTAAAATGTTTTCTTGGTTTCATTGGAAGTGGAATTACACATGATTATGTTGGTTTTCAGCTGAATAGAGTAGGTAGTAGGAGAATAAACTCGTAGTTCGAGAATTTAATTTTTAGTTCACAGATTGTTTTTTAGTATGTTGGTTTTTAGTAGCTTGTTTGAATAAGATACTCCATAGCCCAACAAAGGCACTGGGGTTTAGTTGCATTTTCAAGTTTCAGTAAAAACTCCATAGCCTAATAAGGCACTGGGGTGCAGTTTCAGCTACTAATTCAATAAAATGCATGGCTAAAGGAAAGTAGAAAATATGCAAGGCTCACAAATAGAAATGAAGGTAAGAAATGGAAGGTAAGAGAAGTTATTTAATCTCAAGGAATCGATCTACAGTTGTTATCACCTCACATGGACAAGCTATCCCAAGTTGGAGTCAATGTTGTAACCTAGGTCTGCACCCTCTATATCTCCTCTCATCTTCCCTATGCCTTCATTAATTTTTCCTCTTCTGGTTGGTTAGGTCATTTTCCCATTACTGAGCAACTTGGTTCTTATTCGTTTCTTTTTGGTTTGAGTCTTTGCGTGTTTTTGTTCTGTTTTTCTTGAAAGGATGAAATACATGTCATATTCATTTCAGAATGACTTGTCATCACATGCACAATTGATTGAGATCACCGCAGGTCTATTGAGCCTTTTCTATGCACATGAAATGCCCGTGCACACGAAGCAATAATCCAAAGAAGCAAATTTTGGGCTCAAACTGTGGGAAACAACAGGTTAATTATTTATGGCAAAGATCCATCAGGTCAAATAGATCAATGGATCTCATCTATTTAGGTTCCAGAATCGCGTGGGTTTTAATATCAAGTTCGAAGTACTGAGTTGCCAAAGACCCAAAGCCTCCAAAGAGCCGAAGAGTCGAAGTCCCGAAAACCTGACATGTTGCTTCGACGGTTTTCCTTTGAGAGTTTTCCGAGCATAACATTCATAAACTCTTGAACTCCCCAAGCCCAGTTTTCCAAAGTAAATCTGGATTTCCCATCAGTCACGACACACGGCAACAGATCATTCACTTTGGGGATTTTTCCTCTAGGAGATTTTCATGTTTCACATTCGAAAGTCTCGAAGAGGCGAATGTCAAAGACCCGGAGAAAGGAAGTCCCAAAGCACGTAACAACTAACACTCGAGACACATGGCACATTCATGAGTCATGACACGTGGCATTCATCCCAGGTCATTTGGTTGTGTCATTCACCCATTTCCACGTGACATGTGTCACCTTTCTTTCCATGAAACATCAGCAGTCGTGATGTCATATGACGTTAGGCCACCACGTCACTTCGGTGATTTTCCTCTGGGAGATTTCCAAGCCTAAAATTTGAAACTCCTGAAACCCGGACTTACGAAGAAAATCTGGACCGTTCATCCATCATGACATGCGGTGATAGATCATTCACTTCATATATTTTCCTCCAAGATATTTTTCATGTTTCACATTCAAAACACTCGAAGCCTAAAAGTTCGAAGTGAATCTGGACCATTGATCCCAAGTCAATGAGAACCGTTGATCCTTGCAGCAGGTACATATCACCTGAATCACAGATCGTCATCATATTGATGATCACTCTTTCTTGCGGGGACATAAACTGCTCAAGCGTTAATTTTCCAAAGCGGTCCAGCAATTGGAACCATGGTATTTTTGGAAGAGTACATGGAAGATTGTGGTGGATTGTGGGTCCAAAGGAGGTCTGGATCCAAACCAACCTCAACATCTCTCGCAATCACATGCTTGAATGACATCACATCACCTTCCCCTCTCACCTTTCGCCACATGTTCTCCACTCACCTCCCAACCTATATACTCATCCTCTCTCTACGCGCCACCTGTATCCTTCACTCCACATCACCTCCATCTCACCAACCCTTATGCCTGTCGCCTCCACTCCCCTCCACTTCATTTACACCAATGACGTCCACCTGTACGCGTATTGTCTTCCTATTGGATTCCTGCCCCCATGTCTTCCTGTTCGTAGCCAGTTCACCACAAAGAAAGAAAGAAGAAGGGTTAGTTAGAGGTGAGACAAAGGGTGCTTGGCTTTCGAAAACTTCGGCATAGACAAGGAGTTAAGTCTCAGTCACAGGTCTACACAGATTAGTTTCAGAAACACATCAACAAACTTTGCTCATGCAATTGGTTATCCCCATTGGCCTCCAACAATGCACAAACATGTCGTCGTTCAACACAGAGCCATGTTTTGTCACCTTGTGGCCTATTTTATGCCAATTCAGTTCCCCCAGCGCATGCATCAGTTCTGTCTCAGAGACAGTAGTAGTTTTTAGTTGATTTATTCCATCATTGTCTTAGATAAGATACAAGAGTGGTCTTTTGTGTGTGATAAGAACCACTCTTGTTGATTAAATCCAGTGTCTTATTCGAGTTAATAATTTTTTTTATGAACAGTTCCCAAAATTTAGGTCTCAGTTCCCTAAGGACTAGAGCCTGTGCAAATCTTTTAAATAGTTAGTTTTTGGATATTGTAAGGGTCGAACTTTTTGAGGAAAGAATAGAAATACAACAGATTGGTTGGACCCATTTTATGCATGGATTAAAGCTCTCTACCTGGTGAACATACTCTTTATGAAAGTGTTTCATTCAACTCTTCATGTGTTTTCATTCTTAACTTGAATATAGTTTTTATTTGTGCAACGTACATTTCATTTCCTTTCAGCTATTGTATGACTTATTTTTACTGATATGCAACCTGTCAAACAACTAATGCTTTGGTGAAGATTTTTTTTCTGCAACCTGTGGGAGTTATTGTGTTTTGATATGTGTTTGATGTCTTGAAATGATATTTTAAGTATTGAACTTCTTGCAGCAGATTATTCATTGAGTAGTTTGTTGTTTCCCTTTATTTTATATTATTTCGCTGGTCTGTCATTAGTGTGCCATTAGCCAAGGAGGGCCCTCATCCATATCGTTCTGCCAACCCAACCTTTCCTTTGTCTTGATAGAATAACCCTTTGACAAACCAACAAAATAAGTTAAAAGAAGCAATCATTCTAAACTGATAGGTGGCCTAGATTTTCTTTTTAGCAGTCAGGTTTAGACCTTAGGACCAACACTCAACATCAAAAAACTCTAAGAAGGACGCCTGTGAGTTCACTCTTGGGGAGTCCATGCTGGAGGATAGTTCTAACATGGTGTCCTCCAACTGCTTGTCCTCTGCGAAGCCAGAGCAGTGTTTCCTTAGGTGTCCAGTCTATCTGCATAAGGTCAACCTGAATGGTATGCTGAGATAATCCAGTTTTGGGCAAGTGAGTTGACCTCTCCATTCAATATCAATGGATTCCAAAACCCCTTCATGAATATCAAGTTCCACGACTACCTTGGCCACATTTTTGATAGGAGCAACAAGGGCCATCTTATCCACACTGATGAATCGCCCACGAGTGTTTCCTATGGCCTCAAGAGATTTTGCATTCCAATGGTGTAGCGACATACCAGGTAGGAGTACCCAGAGGTGACGCATGCAAAAATAATCCTGTGAAGACTCAAAAATAACACACCATCGTTTCAACACGAGGTTGGCTCTGTCTAGCACCCAGATCCTCTCTAGTATAAGAGTGGCATCCTTAGAATAATTGAACTGGAAACAAAGCCAACCTCTCGAGAGGAAATAGGTATCTGGTTCGTAACCCAACAGTGGTCGCCAAGTTAAATGCACCTAATATGTGAGGTTTGTTCTACAAAGGTTCCTGTAGGAGGGTCTACCCACAAGAGTACAAAGAGCCATGTAAATTGAGTCGTATAGGCTGATATCAGCTCCCAACACCATCTTATTTTTGGTCTTCCTAGAGCACCACGGTCTAGGTGCAGACTTCCTTCCCCTGGTAGAGTGTGCTCCAGTCGCTCGAAGAGACCCGGTTTCTCCTAAAGGTCCCAAGAAAACTGAGGAAGTGTTCTCCCCACGTAGAGCCGAAGGTTCAGAAGGGGGAGGGTGTCGAACAGTAGGGAGAGCTCCAAGAGGAGGTTTAGGAAAATTATCCCTGGGAGGAACAAGTGAGGACTTGTGGGTAAGATTCTAAGAGGTAGGGAGGCGAGATGACTCCTCATCAGAACGAAGGGACAAGAGGTGTAGAGAATAGTTATTATGTCTTAACAATGGTTTATCGAAGGAAAACACAACAGTAGAGGGAGCTTCTGGTGCTGTGTTAGGTAGGATAGAGGAGAGGCGTGATACTCCAAGCAATGAAGAGTTAGGTTTCACATGGCTAGTGAGCGCTTCTACCGATGTGAAGAGACCCGCACTATTACAGAGTGCCTCATCAGTTGCACTCATCAGTGCACTGACTTCTGCCTCCATTAGTGCCTGTCTCATGGAGCGGTAAGGTGATGCCACCTGAAATCCAATCAGAGAAAGTCCGATAGAGACTGGGAAACTGAGTAAATTCCAGTGTGAAAAGACACTTTACTCTTCCCAGAACTGACGTGTTATATGTGGGTGTAGTAAAGACAAGGTCAAGTCGTAGTAGGGGGATGTCTGGGGAGGAGGGCCACAATAAAAAAGATGGGGAGGATAAGGCCACCACTAAAAGAGAGGGAGGAAAAAACTCCAATTACCCCTCGGGACGGATGTTGAAACAATAGAGGTGTAGGAAGAGTGTGTGCCAGTGTGTAGGCCCCCCCTAGAAACGCGTTTTTCCAAGTCCGCCATTGTTGTAGATTTGCAAGTTTTTAAATATGTCCCCGCCTGAGTTCCTCTTTAGATATAGGTAAACACATGACTCATATAATGTATAGTGTTACAATGTTAGAGTTATGTTTTAGTTATATATAAATATAACTAAAAATAAAAATATACAAAATTAATATATGATCAATAAAATTAATAATAATAATAATCTAATTTTAAGGTTACAATAACTTGATTACTAAAGTTTTTTGAGGTGTACATATCTTATTTTTCTCTAGATTTGAACCTTTGAATTTTTAATTGTGAAACTAAATGCACACAAAAAACTTCATACGTTTTCATTATGTATTCTCACAATATTAATACATTTACAAAGTTGTTTTCAAATCCAACTTATTCTATATCTAGAGACATTTTTTGAGAGAATCTCTCAACAAACTTCAACAAACTCAAACTATATTCAAACTAATTTCTAATACAAGAATTATTGGAACAATCATGGAAGCATTACTTCCAACACCCTCCC
>JASDQU010101767.1:178932-211061 GCA_032191745.1 Picea mariana | reverse complement strand
TCTGTGAGAATGAGAACAACGTTAACCCTCCTGAGCTTTCAGAGATAAAACTCTAAACTCTTGTCAACACACTCCTTGTGGAAAATTCAACTGCACTCCTTGCAGGAACTCTTGCTCAGATAGAGAAACAATTGAAACTCATTTCCCTTACTCTCTCTCTCTCTCTCAGATTTCAGACATTTGACAAGAAAACATTCATACACAGCATAAACAACAAATGCATGACAAAAAGAGTAAAACATTCATGAGCATAACATTCAACAGTGCACACGTAGAGAATATATGAGAACCATGAGTCTGAATCAAGGCTTTTTGCATTAATCCAGAACTTCTGTACATGGAATTCTTCTACACAGCTCTCTGCTTCTTCTCTTCTCTGCTCTATGCTCTCATCTTAACAATAATAATACAACTATACAATAAGGGTGTCTATACCCTGTTTCCCTCTTGCGCTCTAAAACTGTCTAATCTAAGCATTAAATTCTATCTACCTACATTAACTTTGCATAAATGCCTTTATCTACTTCAGACGAGAGCGGGACGCTCAAGGTCTGATTACAATAATACAAGCATGCCTCCACTTAATGACTTCATTAATATTTCAAAACATTTTAAAAAAATGTGCTTGGTGCTTTTCCAGCTGTCTCTTATCTCCGCACTGGCTCACTGTTGGCTATGCTTGCACGCCTTTACGATGCTCCTGCATCATACTCCCTCGCTTGAAAATTTTCATGGGCTCCTATCCATGAGCTCGTGCACGGTCTGCCCATGATTCTGTATTTCATCTTTGTTCTCTCAGCTGGCATCTTCAACTGGATGGCCCTTCCAGTTGATCAAGTATTCAAAGTATTGCTTCCGCTTGGTCCTCTTACCAACTCTTTTGTCTAGTATGCGCTCCATCTGCGGCTTTTCTGCAATTGGCATTTGTTTTGTGCACTGAACCTCTGGCTGTTAATTTCCTGCTTCTGCTTCCTCAGCTTTATAAGGGTACAAATATGAGACATTGAATATCGAATAAATTCCGATTCCATCGGGTAATTCAATCTCATATGCATTGGCCCCAAATTTCTTCAAGACCTTACATGGTCCGATCTTCTTCATCTTGAGTTTATGATATGTTCCCCTTGGGAACCTTTCCTTTCTCAAACGTGCAAGGATCAAATCGCCAACTTCAAACTGAAGTTCTCTCCTGCGTTGATATGCCCTACATTTATATTCTTGGCTTGAAGGTTGCAATCGCTCCTTCACCTGGCTGTGAAGCTCCTTCACCGCTTCTGCAAAATCTTCTGCACTAGCGCTCCTAGTCGCAATCTGTTCTGAATCTCTCAACTCAAAAATTCCTCTTGGCTGCATGCCATAGAAAATCTGAAATGGACTCTGTCCTGTGCTCCTATTAATTGAATCATTATAAGTAAATTCCGCTTGTGGCAGAATATTGTCCCACTGACTGTGGTGCTCTGTCACCAAACTCCTCAACAAGTCTCCCAAGCTCCTATTCACAGCTTCTATCTGTCCATCTGTCTGGGGATGATAAGCTGAACTGAATGACAAGTTTATCCCCATCTTTTTCCATAAGGTTCTCCAGAAGTGTCCTACAAACTTAGTGTCTCGATCTGAAACTATGCTTCTTGGCAAGCCGTGAAGTCGAATGACTTCTTTGAAAAACAGATTCGCAATGTTAGTTGCGTCACTGGTTTCTGACACGATATGAAATGTTCCATTTTGGAAAATCTATCCACTACCACAAAGATTGTGTCAAACCCTCTTTGTGTTCTTGGCAACCCCAATATGAAGTCCATGCTGACTGCATCCCATGGCCTGTCAGGTATGGGTAACGGTTGATAAAACCCTGCATTCTGTCTCTTCCCTTTTGAATGTTGACAAATTCTACATCTGTCCATGAATCTTTTGACATCTGCTCGCATTCCTGGCCAAAAATATGACTCATTGAGCTTTGAGAACGTCTTGTCATGACCGAAATGTCTGGCCAATCCTCCACTATGTTTCTCCTTCAACAAATTCTCCCTCATGGAGCATTTTGGAATACAAAGCTGATTACCCTTGAATAGCAATCCTTCCTGGATCATGTATTCTGCCCATTGGCTTCTATCTCTGAGAATTGGATTCTCAGCTGCTTTGTACGCCTCTTTAAAATCTAGATCATCTTAATACATCTCCTTGAGATCATCAAAACCCAACGTTTTGACCCTGAACTCCTACAATAGCAAACACCTCCTGCTCAAAGCATCAACAACTTTGTTAGTAGTACCAGAAATATGTTTAATCACAAAAGTGAAATTTTTCATATATTCAACCCATTTTACATGTCTTTGATTCAACTTCTCCTGTTGAGTCACAAATTGCAATGCATGATTATCACTGTATAAGACAAACTCTTTAGGAATTAAGTAATGTCTCGATTTCTTCAATGCATGTATAATAGCATAGAACTCCTTGTCATACGTGGAGTATTTCACTTTCACTTCGTTCAACTTCTTGATGAAGTATGCTATCGGCTTGTCTTCTTGACTCAAGACTGCCCCTATTGCAAATCCACTTGCATCCCATCACTTTAAATGTCTTTTGGAAATCAGGCAACACCAGGATTGGTTGTTTCGTGATTTTCCTCTTCAACAAATTAAAACTCTTCTCAGCCTCTTATGTCCAGTGAAAAGATTTGTGTCTCTTCTTCACTGTGTCCATCATCGATGCACTAATTCCACTGAAATTCCTGATGAATTTTCGGTAGAAGCTAGCCAATCCGTGAAAACTTCTCACCTCAAAGATATTCTTTGGTGACGACCAATTCTTGATTACCTCCACCTTATCCAGATCCATCCTCAACTTATCTGCAGAAATAACAAACCCCAAATAAATGAGCTCCGTCTTCATGAATGAGGATTTCTTCATGTTTATCAACAACTTCTCCTGCTGTAACCTCTGCATCACTGTAGCCAAATGTTTCAGATGCTCTGCCTTTGTTTTACTGAAAATCAGTATGTCATCAAGGTACACAATGACAAATTTTCCAATGAAATCCTTCAGGACTTCATTCATCAATCTCATGAAAGTACTCGGCACGTTTGTTAAACCAAACATCATGACAATCCATTCGTAACCCTTCATTGGTTTTGAATGCTGTCTTCCATTCATCTCCTTCTCTCATGCGAATCTTATGATAACCACTCTTCAAATCAATCTTCGAAAAAAAATTTGCTCCACTCAAGCAATCCATCAAATCATCCATCCTTGGTAATGGAAATCTATACCTGATGGTTATCTTGTTGATCACTCTCGAATCAGTACACATCCTCCAGCCTCCGTCTTTCTTCGGACTGAGCACTGTCGAAACAACACACAGACTCAAGCTTTCTCTAACCAAACCTTTGTCCAACAAATCTTGGACTTGTCTTTTGACCTCTTCATTCTCCTGTGGCGTCAATCTGTATGCTTCTTTGTTTGGTAAACTAGCTCCAGGTATGAGATCAATATGATGACTCACACTTCTGTTCTGTGGCAACGAACGAGGTAGTTCGTCCACTACTATGTCAGCGAACTCTTCCAGTAGTTCCTGAACCTCTTTTGGTAAATCATCTACCCTTGTGCTGGTTAAAACAATCTTTGGCTTCCTGACCACAATGAATTGTGGTTCCTCCTTCTTCTTAAACTCTATAAGAAGTTCCTTCCCACTCATGAGAAGTACAATGTTACTTACTTCAGGATTCACCTCTTTGTCCTTAATCGGCAACAACATGTGAGTTCTCCCATTCTTCTCTAGGGTGTATGTGTTCATTCTCCCATCATGAATCACATTCCTGTCATATTGCCACGATCTACCCAGCAATAGATGACAAACATCCATAGGAATAACATCACAGAGTATTTCATCTTTATACCCTCCTATCTTAAATTCAACTAAACATTGCTTAGTGACATTTACCTGATGTCCTTTTTGCAACCACAAAACTCTGTATGGGCTTAGATGATCAATCGTCTCCAACTCCAGTTTTTCTACCATCTCTATAGAAACGAGATTATTCGTGCTACCACTGTCTACAATAACTTTACATTTCCAGTCTTTGGCTTTACACGCAGTCCGAAAAAGTCTGTTTCTTTGGACTGAACTCTCCACCTCCTTCTTTGGTGTCAAAAGAGCTTTTCGCATCATCGGTGATCTTCTGCCTTCAGCATCCTTTGCCTCAACATTTCGCCTTTGTTCTTTGGAAATGTGAGTCTCTCCTTCCTCTTTCTTCTTGTCTGGACATTCATAAGACTTATGTCTGACCTTTCCGCATGTGAAGCATTTTATCACTCCACTTCTTCCTCTTCCTCTACCTCTAGTACAAGGAAAAATGTTGTTATCAACATACTCTCCTCTCTGATCAGCATACTGCCTTCTCTGTCCAACATATTGCCCTTTCTATGAGCTTCCACCTCTCTCAATCTRAGGTTGAGGTTTCTTCCAGTCTTCCTTAGGCTTCTGACTTCTATCTTGGAACACTGATTTGCCCCTGGCTTGACTTCTACCTCGGCCTCTTTGACCTTGTTTTCGGCTCAGCTTCTCTTCCACCTTTAGAGCCATTTGATAAGCATCTTCCACCATTTGGATGGTCATCATGCTCATCTCGTCTTGAATTTCGTATCTCAGGCCATTCATATACCTGGAAACCTTTTCATCATTACTTTCACGATGACCTGCTCTGATGTTCTACTTGTAAAACTCTTCAGTGTACTCCTTCACTGTCATCAGCTTCTGTCTCAAGTTCTGCATCCTTCGAAATAGAGTAATTTGGTAATCTCTGGGAATGAATTTCGCTTTCATCTTTGTAATCATCCTATCCCAACTCTTGATTATCTGCTTACCTTGGCAATGTCTGTCAGCTTGCAGTTCATCCCACCACAATGCTGCATGTTCCTTAAGTCTCGTGACAACATGTTTGACCTTCTTGTCTTCTTCGACATCTTCATAGTCAAAATATGTGTCCAGAGCTCTAATCCAGTCTAGAAGCTCTTCAGCATCCAAGTTTCCCTCATAAACTGGAATGTCCATTTTGGCTCTTGCACCCATTCTTGCAACAGCTCTAAGCAAGCGTTCATTTGTTGCATCTTCTGTTGTGACTTCTTCTTCTCCATGTCCAGCTTCATCTTCACTTTCAGACTCACTAACATCTCCAATATCAGCTCTGCGCCTTTGTTTTATTTCCACATCCACGAGTCTGGCGTGAATGTCATGCAGATCTCTTTCCACTTCTGGATTCGACACCTATCTACCTCTTTCTCTTAACACCTCCCTATCCTCTGGCGGATCGGGTGTTTGTCTGTCCCTTCTCCTCGACGGCATGGATGAAATTCCTTCTCACTTTTCCTGCTTGAAATATACAAACAAGAATCAGGCTCTGATACCAATTGGTGCAGACGCCAACCCTATCGGCCCTCAGGTCGACAAATCCGCTACAAGATCACTCTACTTCCTCTCCTTGAGTCGGATTGACTCTTCAATTCCTCTTCGGGGAATCCAATAAACACAAAATGATGCTTCTCCATAGGTCCTTGCGAATTGAGCTCACGCGATCAAAAACGAAACCTCATTTCCCGCCTCCTTTTGACCAAACGATGTGGTCGTGTTTCTCACGATTTCGGGACCTCAGAGTTCGCGACTTCTCCTCCCAAATCTTCAACTCTTCACCTTCCGAGACCCAAACTTCTGATGTGCCTAAATGCTTGTCACAACTCGCTACTCGCGAGTTCATGAGTTGAAACTCCCAACTCTTGCTTCCAAATCTCGTGATACTCGAAATGTCGATACGGGCACGCTCCTTTTCTTGTCAGCGCCCTCCACGCGTGATCACCGGCTAGGCCTGTCTCTAGCACTTTTCACTTCTCGCCGCTTCGTGAGTTTCGATATCGAACTCCCGGCTCCTGTCTCGCGAATCCCCAAGACATGAGAGGTCAACGGGGTATTGAATTCTTTCAACAGATAACACGCGTCCACTCGTTTCTTCCATGGGCCCACCTCGCGATTCTGTCACGTGTCCCTCGTGCTATCTTTGCACTTCGTGATTTCACTCCTCAAGCGATGCCTCCTTGGTATCCCCGACACCTGAAGTGTCGAGATCTCGAACTCGTCAGCAACCTTATCACAACTCACGACTTCGAGACTTTTGGGATGGAAGTCGTAACCTTCTATCCTCTGAAACGTCGAAACGCCGAACCCCGATACAGGTCACCAATAGCTGGCCCCACACACACATTTCTTTGCCCCTTCGGAACTTCGCGAATCTCGCTACAAGGCCTTCGATTCTCCTGCTCACGAAACCCTGAAATGCTGAAATGCTTGGACTTCGGCACGTGTCCAAGTACTGGGCCCCACTACGAAACTTTCCACCTTGTCGGGGTTTCGAACTTCGTAGTTTCGCGAATCCAAATGATGAAGTTTCGGTCTTTCCACCCACGAAACTCCGAAATGGAATTTTGTGAGTAGATCCAATGGTCCTTGTTGGCGTGAATCTATGGCTCTCTCTCTCCTAAGCTTCCGCTTGCAGAAAAATGACCACCGTAACCTTTTTGCTCCTCTGCGAGATTTGACGGCTTGCGGGATTTCACGAATTCTCCACGGAGAATTCCGACCGTCCGTTCTCCCTTCTAAGAACTTCTACAAATTTGATAAAGTGGTTTGCCATGGAACTTAACTGACTACGACACAACCTTGTGACGCCTCCAAGCACCAACCTTCTATGATTTTCTTCGACGACTATGAAGACTCTATCCCTCCTGAGCTTTCTCCAAGTCTGAGTCTTAAAGAAGACTTCTGCACGCACTCCTTGTGGCAAATCCTTCAATTACTTCAAAGAATTGAAGTCCTTCGACTCTGTGCACTCCCTGTAGCAGTAGTGCTTCAACAATTTCTCAGGTTCGCAAACTCTGAGACTTTATTCGGCCTGCGCACTCCTTGCACGGCTCCTGTGCTCAACTTGCACTTCTGCGAGAATGAGAACAACGTTAACCCTCCTGAGCTTTCAGAGATAAAACTCTGAACTCTTGTCAACGCACTCCTTGCGGACAATTCAATTGCACTCCTTGCAGGAACTCTTGCTCAGATAGAGAAACAATTGAAACTCATTTCCCTTACTCCCTCTGTCTCTCAGATTTCAGAGATTTGACAAGAAATCATTCATACACAGTATAAACAACAAATGCATGACAAAAAGAGTAAAACATTCACGAGCATAACATTCAACAATGCACACGCAGAGAATATGAGAACCATGAGTCTGAATCAAGGCTTTTTGCATTAATCCAGAACTTCTGTACATGGAATTCTTCTACACAGCTCTCTGTTTCTTCTCTTCTCCACTCTATGCTCTCATATTAACAATAATAATACAACTATACAATGAGGGTGTATGTATCCCGTTTCCCTCTTGCGCTCTAAAACTGTCTAATATAAGCATTAAATTCTATCTACCTACATTAACTTTGCATAAATGCCTCTATCTACTTTAGACGAGAGTGGGACGCTCAAGGTCTGATTACAATAATACAAGCATGCCTCCACTTAATGACTTCATTAATATTTCAAAACATTTTCAAAAAATGTGCTCGGTGCTTTTCCAACTGTCTCTTATCTCCGCGTTGGCTCGCTGCTGGCTATGCTTGCACGCCCTTATGATGCTCCTGCATCATCCCTGTATGTAGAACTCCTCATGTTTAGAGGACTGATGGGAATTTGTAAGGTCAATTTACTTGACCTATAATGAACAAAACCTTTTGTTCAGATATCCATTTAAGCAAAGTAAAAAGGAATCCCTCAGAATATTGATAGTCTTCATAAAAGAGGTAAAGTGATATGAGCATATGAGCAAGTATATTCTTATTAACGTAAAAGTGTGTCTATGCATGTGAATGCAAAAGGAAGATAGTTGGAATACTTATGCAATGTAGGCATGGGTAAAATACTTGGTGCATGAGGATATGTTGTAATGCAGATGGTAATGATAGAGCATGTGTATCAGAAACATATAAACTTAGAATAGGTTGTTGTTGGTTTCAAGATATAGGTTTGTCTTGGATCATTTTTTATGATGATGATATTATAATCACCAGTAAAATTTAACAACATGAATAAAAATGTCGATAATACTACTGCTTATATCCTTACGAGGATAAGGGGAACGATCCGTAAGGAGTTGATCTAGAGTTTTGTAAAGGGAGTATTGGGGCATTCCTTGGAGACCACTAGGTTAAATAACATCCAAAGAAGGATGATAACCATGAGGGTTGATGGCATAATGATTTGAGGTATGAAGAAAGATAGGGACTTGGAATTTTGTTGCTCTGGGCAATGCTATAGTTACCTATTTGAATTCTTGATTTATGGAATGATTTTGTACCAAATGGGGCAGGGTGACGTCTTGCTGGTTGTTTTCAAATAGGACAACATAATTATGATCATGCATGTGATACTTTTCATAGGAATGGTTGTAATCTCTCATAAAAAAAGGTTGATATTATTTAAAGTTTAATATGTATGGGAAGTGTGCAAGTGGTGTACCTACTCATTGATATTTGTGCATGTGTGTATGCTTAAAGGCATGGTATGACTGCCTGAATAAGTTAGCTATGAGGAAATATTTGTACTTGCCAAGATTGGATAATGCTATGGATACATAGCTGACTCTGTTTTGAAGAGTCATGATTGTTTTGTTTGAACACTAACTTGAGGAGGGTGTACTCCATTCCTTAGAAAGAGCTAGTGTGAAATGTTGAAAGAGTAACTGAGAAAGAATGCTCTGATGTTATGAATAGAAGACAATATGATTATGCATTTGGAAATTGTATGTAAATGATTGTGGACAATCATGAAGTACATGAATTTAGGTAAATATGCATGTGAAAGTGTAAAGAGTGCAAGTCGTAGACACACACATTATACTAATGCACGTGGGTAAGTTCATGAAAGCACATTGTAAATGCAAGATGATAGAATACACATACATGTATGAATGTATAATATGAAGGCATTATAAGAATGCATGCCCATATTCCTTAGGAATAATTGTGTAAGTAGCTGAAATGATGAAGTTGATGCTAAATCATGGATTGAGATCATTTCAAGTAATGATGAATATGCGACAAGGGAGTTGCATGTTAAATAAGTTCCATGTGGAGATATTGAGTGAAGGGCTCTATCACGAGGACATATCCATAACTTTAATGATTGTTGGAAAATTAGGCAGTGGGCTGTAAAGCCTATTTGTATAATAATCCTAGATTACATTTTAAAACATAATGCATGATTGGAAGACTTGCATATGATAGGACCTTGATAAATCATGATTCTATTTGGTAAATGTGCATAATGCTTTGAATCATAAATAAATTGAGAGCTAATTATGATGTTGTAGTATGTTGTTACATATAGGAAAGGTCAAGATAAAATTGACTGAGAATGATCAAGGAATAGAGTAAGTAGATCCCAAAAGAGATAATTGTAGAAGCAAAGGAGAAAAGGATAAACATTTTTCTCACTCTAAAACTCTGATTTGCTTAGCAGAGTTGTATGCTTGAAAATGACAGATGTGAAAGGAAAAATAAATTAATAAATATGTTTAAATGAATGATCTTGGTTAAGCCATGTTATGCAAAGGAAGAGAGGCATTGGAAATAGTTCAGTTAAGGTGAAAGATCCAAATTGTGCAAATGAGTTGGAAAAGGGGAAAATCCCTTGAAACCTTTCTTGTTGTTATTATGTTTCACTGGGATGATATAACTGAAAGTTGTTATGTGTAAATGTTCAGGGCATGAGAATACTAATGGCTGTAGGATACCAAAATAGTTGAAATATTGTTATGATTGCACTACTGAACACATTAAAGAAAAATGTGATAGAGTTCATATAGATATGTTGGGACATATCTGAGAATGCTCACTGATTTTAAAGGTATGGTACATGAATTGTAACTTGACATGACCACTGATATAATTGTGAGTGTAATAATGCCTGTTGTGTGTAGGAAAATATTGGAGTTGTTGGGAAAGATAACTGCCAATGGTGGACAACCTCAGGTAGAGGATAAATACAAGAAATTTGTTGTTGAAAGGTTGATGAAGGTACCTTCTGAGTCCCCATGAATCACCAATGATGAGGTAATGTCAGAAAGGTTGTTGGAAACCAGACATGTATCAAAAATTTCATGCCAATGTAGCGTATGGTTCGAAGGGATTGGGTAAGGATCCCTTATGAAATTTGTATGTTTTAATGACAAGAATACAATTTTGGTTGGTTGTTGTATGTCATTGATACCCAAGCAGGGTATGATTCAAGAAAAGAAGAACTTGAATGACAGAGGGAAGAGCCTCTGGCAGTCATGGATAATTGAAATCCTTGGAAGAAATTCATTAACAAATGTTTCATGAATGCATTAATCAAAATCATGAATGATTATGAATAAACGCGCTCACAAGCAACACATTGGTTAAATGCATTGAGGAGATGCATGTAGTATGAAAGAGGGTAGGTATTGGACTACCCATTGTGGAAGGAGAACCTTCTAGTATTCCAAAATAGTTGTGAAATGGTAAAGAGAGGATTTGGGTGGCCATGAATATTGGTACCCTGGTTACCAATAAGGAAAGAATGCTTAAATGCATTCATGTGAAAATTTTAGTTTCATGTATGTGTGCTGATTTAAGGTCATGATCAACTCAAAGAAGGAAACAAAGTCCCGCTTTAATAATGAATGTGAATGAAGAAACCCTCTAGTGAGAGGTTGGTTGAGTTCCAAGTCACCATGGCTAAGTGTGTAACATGATATAGGGAAACATGAAATCAATACAAGGGTGCATTGTGTGTAAAATGTGACCATGTATAATTGAAACATTGGTTAAATTACTTGTGATGCTTGAGTGCATTTTGAAAAGCTTGGTATGTTGAAATAATGCATATGTAAGGAATGATATTTAATTTTACTTCATATTATTGACTAGATAAATGTGATGCAATTGTTGATATGCACAGTTTTAAGAATTGGTTGGGAACCACTGTAAATGTACATGAGAAACTAACAATCTGTTTGGTTGTATGAAGATTGAAATTGCAGAAAGGATGGTCTTGGATATGGTAGCAATATAAGTCTATAAGGAAGACCAATGCCTGTTGATTGCAAAGAGATAGATTTCTATGAGAAGGAAGTCTCATACTTGTGGGATCTGAGTTCCTATATGGAACATATATGAAAATGGATAAGTAAAATTGAAAAATTTGTGGGTAGCAGATTTGAAAGAATTTCGATTGAAAGTGGATGATAATATTTCATGATTAGTATATGTGTGAATGATACATGTGAGATGAAAAATCTGTCTCAAAGGGGAAAATGATGGTTGTTGAGTTGGAAAAGCATGGAAAATGTCATTGTTGTGACATGAAGACCCTGTATGCCATAATCGTCTTGATATGGTTGTGTTGTTTTAAAGTGGGCCTGAGGGACACCTTGGAAGAAAGGGCTTGAGGGATGCCTTGGAAGAATGGGCTTGAGGGACACCTCTACTATAATACTTTGTGAAGTCTCTAAACTCTCCCTATGCGAGAAATCCTTGGCATGCAATATGGATCGCTCAAGGGACTGTGAAACAGAGAAGGGGATTCCTGAGTCTTGAAGGTGAGTGACTGAAGGAAGAGGAGACTTCGATAAATATTGTTATCTATTGATTTAGGGTCATGATCATAGTCAATATTTCAACGTAAAAACAATTATCCAAGTAAATGTGGAAACCATATAGGTGTAGATCCATGAATTGCATAGATAAGTATTGTGTTGATATGTACATTTCCTTCTGAATCAAGAACTACAATGGATATTTATGCATGAATTTTTTTAATATGCATGTTGTTTGATAATTTTTGTAGGCATGTGTTGAAATGCCAAGAGTCTAGAAAAGGACAAGATCAAAGAGAGGAAGACATTGCTAAAGCAACTGGAAGATGAAGTCATGGTAGGTGTTGCTGAGATTCAAACAACACCAAGGACAATGTTCCTTTTGAAGGGGGAGAGGAATGTAACACCCCATTTTTAAACCCTTGATTATATGTAATTAATAATGATTAATGATTTCCATGCCATGGCATATGAACATTGTAAATGTATTACTGTTTAATTGGAAAATTCCAACCAACTGACTGATGGGTGAAGCCTTAAAGTACTGGCCATGGTAGCATGACAAGGATTAGTTAGGGGCCGAAGAAAGGGGATTCATGTGCAAAATATCCCAAGACACCTTAATGAATGATGTGGAGAACAACCATAATTCCTATAACTTACAACTAAAGCAAAACAATTAATGAGAGGGGTTGGCAGTTGAACAACCAACCACCCCTAATGAATACATGTATGGAGAGATGGATGGATAGAGGTTACCTCCACCTTGTTCCCTGGATTTGACAGATTTATTCTCACAGAAGAAAGAATGTATGGGTTTGTGCAAGAGAAGACAAGAGAAGGTGCAAAGAAAGAGCAGTTCAAAGTGGAAGGGTTTAGAGTTATGGTCTCGAGAAGGAACGACATGTAAAGAAGGTTGTACTTGTGCAAGCGGAGAACTCATGCAACTGAAGAAAATGCTCGTGCGAGATCATAGGAAGCTCCAGTATGTCGACGAGAGAAAAAGAAGAGTTGGGAAGCATTCCTGGGATATGAATGGTTAGGCTAGATTAGAGAAGACCCATAATCCAGACTGGAGCAAAAGAGGGTCGTGGGCTTGGTGCTTGTTGGAAAGAAACCGACACTAGAAAGGGAGGGCATCAAGGGACAATGTAGTTGTGAAGGGACTATCTTGTGTAGAGGAAATTCAGCTAGGAAGGCATCTGATAAACCCCGTGGAGGTCCCGAGATCAGTGGGAAAGAGGGGAAACTTCTACTATTTCCAGTGGAGTCGATGAGAGTAACCTGATACCCGGTAAACAAGGTTCCATCGCAATTGTTCCATGCCCTTGCGCTTACAGTCAAGGAGATAGAAATGATGATTCCATTGTGATGTATCGTGCTAACGTGCTAGAGGATGATACATGTCAACTAGTGTTTTCCATTGTTGATCCCTATCATGTGAGGGTAACCAGACCCCAAGTTATCAGGGATTTGTTTGCGAGGAATTTTCAAAGAAGCCAGTGTCCTAGTGCCCAATGTGTCAAGGTTATGGGGAAGGGTTCCACCTTTCTCTTCCTTTGTAAATTTGTGAGTCAAGGAAGTTAATTCACATGTGAGTGACATCACGATGATGAAGAATGCCCATGTGGTGGCTATAGTGCCACGGTGGTGGAAACTTGCTGACATTTTATTGCGCGGGGTGAGAGTGGGCCTGGTTGAGCATGAATACCTTTTGGTTAATGCCCTTAATTCCTGGCCATTGGATATGCGTACTGAGAATTCTCAATCATTGATTTTGTAACTAATCTCAGGAGAGAGTCACGCCTCGAGTTATTAGAGTATCAGACCCCTGACAGTTTCGAAATCCATGTTTCCTTCGTGAAACCCTGATATCTTGGTGCTTGATGGGGCATGGTACCAGGAAGGGTTCCACCATTTCCCAGACTATCTAAAGTTTTCCAAGCCCATCTTCCCTTTGTGTTTTCTCAATATCCCAGTGCCTGGTGGGGCATGGTTCCGAGACAGGTTCCACCCCTTACTCATTTTTTTAGTGCACGAGCAGAACATGTGTCATTGACGTCAGAGTGATGTCCGATGATGTAGAGAAACCAATGAGGAGTGGAAAAGTGTCTGCACCTGAGTGAAGAAGCCTTACGTCGGTGATGATGTGTAGTGCCACGTCAGTCCATGTGTCATGTAGTGATGAGCCCATGTGTCATATAGGTGAGGTGCCACATGTCAAGAAGATTGGCATCCAACATGGAGTTCCATATCAAAACATGAGGTGCCACGTGTTACACCAGATGACAGGTTTTGTGAGGGCCACGTGTTACACCAGATGACAGGTTTTGTGAGGGACACGTGTCCAAGATTGTAGCTGGACCATCGTATTGGACACTTGGAATCTGTATGAGTTTGATTTTATCCAGGGCCCGATACCCTGGTGGGACGATGCCCCTATGGGTCAGTGCCTTGGTGGACCAATATCCTGATACCCCAGGATATTGGATACAAAAAGATTGTTAAGAAGTGGTCGAGAGCGGAAGGGCTGAGGGATCGGTAAGCTCATGGTCCTTGTGGTCATGGTCCTCGTAGGCCAGGTTGCTAGTGGCATGCTAGTAGCCACATCTGCACCATTTTTTCCACATGGAAAGGTTTGTGTAATTTGGATGCATGTGGGTGCCACGTGACAGTGTGGCGTTTTTGGCCAATGAAGGCCTGGAAACTTTAGAAGGCCATAATTTTTTTTCTAGAGCTTGGATTTGAGCATGGTTACACTCATTGGAAATCCTTCGACGAGTAGAATCCATCCATGAGATTCATTTAGAGAATAGAATCGAAGTGAAGAAGTGGAAATTTTGACATCCCACCAACCTAAGTAAGGGTTAGGGGGTTGGGTGTGTTACATCGCTTATATAATAAGCACACTAGTAATCAAATTTAATAAATTAAATTTTCTCGTCTTTCCAGTGCACTTCAAAATGTACAGACATATTGTTGGTGGTGCATCTATGCATACAAGGCACACTAATGAGGTGTTAGTGCCCATATACATATCATGCGCCGATTATTGATAAGAGTTAAAAACACCTTATTAACTTAACCAATGTGTTAATAAGAAGGTTGCGTTGTTGGTAGTGTGTCTATATTAATAAGGCACACATATTTGTTCTACATAGCTTTATATATATATATATATATATATATATATATCAACTTTACTAGTGTGTTGAAGATAATAACATAGTTGGATCAATGATTTGCAAAGGGAATGATGGCGGGTGGAGTGGGATAGAGGGTTAGGGTTTTCAATGGAATATTTAGGGCATGGAGGGTTATGGCATGGATATTTCCAGATGGGTGAAACACGAGTTCCGGTTAGGCGACATAGGATGTAGAGATGACAAATAAGGAAGAGGCTCACACGAGCACGATAGAGTTGTCTTAGTTTGGAAAGCAGGCAAGTCAGGACCAGACTGGAAAGCAGACTCTCAAGGATGCAATACTGGGATGCATAAGAAAGAAAGAAGAATATGTAAAAATGGGGGGGTGGGGTAGGAAAATTAGTGACTACAATTGAGGTTCCAGCCGGGGTGGATCCCCATAATAGTCACATGTACAAATGAATGGTCAATAACAACCTTTCCAAGACAAACAAAACCCCCATGTATAAGATCATCTCTCCTCACATTGGTAATTACATCTAGCATATGAAATATCACACCCTAATAGGGAAGTTCATGGGAATATATTCATCAGAGAAGGCTTTGATGGTGTGGGTGAAATCACGCTAGAAGGTGAAAGGACAAGTGGATTTGAAACTAGGTTGAAAGGGATTCTTCATAGTAATTTTCTCTAATACTTGGGATCATGATTGGATATTTGAGGAAGCCCCATACTTCTTTAATTATGTAGGTCTCCACATTAGATACTATATAGAAATATTCATTCAAGAGAAGGAGGACTTCATCGCAACCCCAATGTGGATAAGGATGTACTCCTTACAATAAGAGTTTTGGGAACTAGAAACCCTGGAAGGAATAGGGAACACCCTAGGAGATTTTTGTTGGGTAGGTGTTATATTATTTGCACATGTGTGTGTGGGGGCGCATTAGATTTGATGAATGCGTCTAACGATTTATGCTATTTTAGTGTTTTTTCTATTTTTAGCAGTTTTCTAAATTAATCCTGGATTAAGGGATTAGGGTTTTGGTCGCTGCATAATACCTAAAATATTGTGTATATATGTTGTATTGTGAATGGTGAAATTAATGCAATGAAGAGTTGAGAGGTGCGACACCAAGGAAGGATGGTTTTCTCCTGGTTTAGGTTTTCCAATGTAAATCTTTGTGTACTATGTGTGTGAGCCATTGATTAATTTATGTTTTACTTAGAATCTATATGCATTGCTTTACTTCATAGGTTTAAAACTTACATGTGGCATCAGAGCACATTTTTGGCTTCAGAGTGACTTCTTTGTTGCTGAGGAATTGGATCGGTCTTGATAGATAGATTTTATCTTGGGTATGTGATAAACCTGGGTTCAGTGGGATCTTTGTAGTGGTGATTTGTGTGTTGAAAGAGAATGGAAAGCAATTCTAGAATTGAGATTGAGAAATTCAACGGTAAAAAAATTGAGCTATGGAAGATCAATATGGAGGACCTTCTTGTAGATAAAGAACAATGGATCGATGTGGATCTTGGTACATGACCTACTGGTACACAACCTACAGGTACACAAATTACTAGTACACAAACTATTGGTACACAAAGTACTAGTACCTAATCTATTGGTATGTCGCAAAAAGATTGGGAGAAGTTGGATAGAAGAGCAAGGAGTACGATTCAACTTTTTTTGGATGATTCAATGTTATTGAATGTGTCGGGATAATCTACAGCAAGGAACTATGGGAAAATTTGGGGAATTTGTATCAGTCAAAGTCCCTAGTAAACAAGTTGTTTCTTCGAAAGAATCTATATCTTCTTAGGATGGAAGATGGAGATTCTATAACAAATCATCTAGATTCCTTCAATACTCTGGTAAGTCAACTTGGATATGTTAATACTACGCTTGCAAAAGAAGATAAGTGTATTAATTTGTTATGTTCTTTGCAAGATTCCCGAGGTTGTAGCAATTGCTAGTACTACTCAATTTGCATTGAAGTATGAGGATGTAGTTTCATCTTTGTTATCAAAAGAGATGAGGAGGAAAAGCATGGATAGTCATAGCACAAATGATTTATTTGTAAGAGGTCCTCCCAAAGATAGGGATTCAAATAAGTCTTCAAGGGGCGGGGGGAGATCTAAATCTAAAGGTAGGTCTAAATCCCCAGGAAAATATTTGAGGAAATGCTAGAAATGTGGTAAATATGGGAATTATAAGAAATATTGAAGGTATAAGAAAGTTGATAAAACAAAGGGATCTGATGATTCCTCTTTCATAGAGGAAAAAACCTCCACAGAAGAAGGAGGTGACATTTACATGGAATCTAGAGGTACACATGCAGATCGTGATGTATGGTTGATAGAATCAGGTTCATCATTTCATATGAGTCCTCACAGGGAATGGTTCACTGGATATGAAACATATGATCACGGTGATGTCCTCCTAGGAGATGAATCAACAACTAAAATCATGGGACGTGGAAGGGTTAAGTTGTTGCTGAAATATGGAAGGATTAGAACTATCCTCAAAGTTCTTCACATCACATATCTAGCTAGGAGCCTAATATCTATAAGTAAGTTAGATGATGCATGTGTGGATACTTTATTGGGAAAGGGCACTTGCAAGGTGGCAAGAGGAGAAATGGCGTTGATGAGGGGATTCTAATGTGGAAATCTGTACAAGTTTTTGGGAAGCCCTTATACTGGTGGGTGTAACATTTCTATTGTCCCTGAGTAGAGAAATAAGGAAGATAATATCCATACTGTCCCTGGAAAGAATACCATGCTATGGCATCAAAGACTGGGACAAATTGGAGAAAAGGGCCTTCAAACACTACATGGTAAAGGTATGGTTGAAGGTATGTCTAATTGCACACTGGATTTTGATTTATGTGAACATTACATATACGATAAATAGATTTGAGTAAAATTTCCATCTAGTGCTACAAAATCAAATGAGATCTTATAGTTGATACACAATGATGTGTTTGGACTTTTGCATATTCCATCACTAGGTAAATCTGTGTGTTGTGTTCCATTCGTAGATGATTTCTCAAGTAACACATGGATTTATTTTCTTAGGAAGAAATATGAGGTATTTGATAAGTTTAAAGAGTTTAAGGCTTTGGTGGAAAATCAAATAGAGAAGAAAATAAAGATGTTGAGGACATATAATGGTTGAAAATTTTGTGGGAATGATTTCGAAGACTTCTGTAAGAATTGCAGTATAGCAAGGAATAAGACTACTCCATACACACCTCAACAGAATGAAGTTGCAGAAAGGATGAACAAGATGTTAATGGAAAATTCAAGTTGCATGCGCAATGGTGTCAGGTTACCTGGTAAATATATCACCCTTGTTGGCATTGGTGGACAAAGCTCCGCATGAGGTATAGACTGGTAAGAAAACCTCTGGAACATATCAGAGTGTTTGGTTGTGATGCTTATGTACATGTTCGAAAGGAAAATAAGAGTAAGCTAGATAATAAATCTGAAAAGTGTATCTTTATTGGTTATAAAGATGGTATGAAATGTTATAAGCTTTGGAAACCAAAAACTAAGAAGACCGTTTATAGTAGAAATGTTGTTTTTAGAGAGATTAAATATGTTCCCAAACATGAATTCCTACCAAGGCAAGAATAACCTAAGAAAATAGAGTTTGAGTTGGATGATGCAAAATATGAACCAACAGAATAAGATGAATAATAATAATAAGAACCTCATACTACAATATTGAGGAGATCAATGAGGGAAAGAAGGAAACAAGAAAGGTATAGTCTACCTAATTTTCATGCTAATTTTTCTTTATCTATTACTATTGATTATTCCAGAACTATGAGGGAAGCAATGAATTCAGAGGATAGTAAACTCTAGAAGAAGGCCATGGTTGAAGAGATGGATGCCTTGGATAAGAATGAGGCATGTGATCTAGTTGATTTTCCAACTGGAAGAAAGGCCATTGGAAACAGATGGGTGTTTAAGAATAAGTTGAATGCAGAAGGAAAAATGGATAAATACAAAGCTCAGTTAGTAGCAAAAGGTTATTCCCAGGTAGAGGGAATTGACTTTGGTGAAACTTTTTCTTATGTTGCCAAGTTAACTTCTATTAGATTCGTTTTATCTATTGTTGTTGCTTTTGATTTTGAAATATAACATATGGATGTGACGATAACATTCCTACATGGGGATCTGGAAGACAAAATCTACATGAAGCAACCATAAGGCTTTGAAGTGAAGGGAAAGAAAGAGCTAGTATATAAGCTAAAGAAGTCACTATATGGTCTGAAGCAATTACCTAGGATGTGGTACCAAAAGTTTTACACATACATCCTTGGACTGGGATATGTGAGAAGCAGGGCTGAACACTATCTATATTCCAAGAAAGTTGGTAATCACTTCATTTATGTAGTGTTGTATGTCAATAACGTGTTGTTGGTAATAAATAACATGGATCTTATCAAGGAGGTGAAATCACAACTATCCTCCAAATTTGACATGAAGGATCTTGGTGTTGCTAACTTCATTATGGGAATGGAGATTAAAAGAGATTATGCAAACATGAAACTTTGGTTGAATCAAAGAAAATATGTTGAGACGATATTGCAGAGGCATAATATGCAGGAAAGTAAATCGTTTAAGGTTCTTATTCATGTAGGTGTAAAGTTATTTTCACATTAGTGCCCCAAGACATATGAAGAAGAAGAGGACATGTCCCATGTTCCATATTCTAGTGTAATTGGAAGTTTGATGTATGCAATGGTCTGTACTAGACCAGAAATTGTACATGCACTGGGAGTTTTGAGTAGATATATGTCAAAACTAGAGAAGGAGCATTGGACAACAGTAAAGAGGGTTTTCAGGTATTTGTGTGGCACTTATAGCTATGGATTATGATACCAAGGAGGACCAGGATTGGAAAAAGTGTTGCACATACATGGGTTTGTTGATGCAGTCTGGGCTGGAGATCCGGATCATAGAATATCTACATGTGGGTATGTGTTTAACCTATTTGGAGGAGCAATCAGTTGGATGAGAAAAAAATAGGCTATAGTGGCACTCTCAACAACAAAACATGAATACATGGAAACCAATCATGCATGCAAGGAAGAAGTATGGTTACAAATATTGTGTTCATGTATTGGGTTGGAAAAACAAGAAGTAATGTTATATTGTGAAAGTTAGAGTGCAATATTCCTGGCAAAGAACCCAACTTATCATTTAAAGACAAAGCATATTGACGTTCAATATCAATTTGTGAGAGACATGGTTGAAGAGAAGAAGGTGTTTCTAGAGAAGGTTGACACTTTGAAGATTGTTGCAGATTCATTGACAAATTCAGTGAGCTCCGAGAAGTTCTCATGGTGTAGAGAAACAACGGGCATTACTTCCCTGGATTGTTGACTATGTAGTCCTATGAACCCCTGTATGCAAAGAAAACAACAAGTGGGAGAATGTTGGGTAGGTGTTATATTATTTGCATGTGTGTGTGGGGGCATGTCATATTTCACAACTACATCCTATGATCCCATCACCTATGTGGGCGGATTTTTCTATTTTAGTGTTTTTTTCTATTTTTAACAGTTTTCTAAATTAATCTTGGATTAAGGGATCAAGGTTTTGGTAGCTTTGGAATACCTAAAATATTGTGTATATATTGTATTGCGAATGGTGAAATTAATACAATGAATAGTTTAGAGGTGCGACACCAAGGAAGGTTTGTTTTCTCCAGGTTAAGGGTTTCCAACATAAATCTTTGTGTATTATATGTGTGAGCCATTGATTAATTTTTGTTTTGATTATAATCTATATGCATTGCTTACTTCACAAGTTTAAAATTTACACTTTCATCAAGGTCTCATAGGTAACAAAAACGAGAAGGTATACATCCTACGCAAGAATATGCATCTACATGAATGTAGCAAGAGATCTTCTAGAATCTATAACTATCTCATATCAATATAATGACTGGAGTTAGACATCAAACTATTAGAATATACCATTAAGATGCAGAAAATGTCATGTTCATGGGCACCTCTTCAAAGACTTCCCTTTAAATGTTAAAAAAAAATCAAACAAACCATAGGAAGGAGTAGATACAGATGGTTTTACGAAGATCTTGGGAAAATGAAATTCCAGAGAACAGACAAACCAGGGGGAACATAAGCAGAAAATAACAAGAATTGATTCCAATCACTAGTGGTGGAGACAAGCAAGGACCAAGGCAAGGAGGAACAATTGAAGCAACATAATATAGAAAAAATCACCACATAGAGAAGAGGAGATTGTAAAGCGTATAAAGTCAGATCCAATAGCACAAATAGGGTTGCTAGAAGAAGAAGAATTAGAAATGCACGAGTTGGAAGATACAAAGGAAGCAAGATGAGAAATTAATGAAGAGGAAATGACACATGATTTGGATATAGAGAATGTGGATATTGACATGCCAACACTGAAGGAAGTTCATGGAGATCAAGCAATCAATAACATGTCAACAAAGCAACTTTGTAAACTCCAAAGTGATGTGATTAGGAGCAAAGGAAAAGTGGAAATACAAATTAGTCTGACCACAATGTTAGGAAACTTGGGGATCAAATCAAATCCCTTGAAAATTTTGAAGAAAACCCATGTAAAAGAAAAAAAAGGGGTAGGAAACCCTACAAGCAGAAGAAAGAATAAACAAGGGCACTCCTTTTAGACTCTAGACAGATCCTATGACTCCTAGAAAGTTACTTCTAACCCCAACCAAAGTGTCAATATGAAGACAATGTCATGGAATGTTAAAGGACTTGATTCCCTCTCTAAACACGAGATGTTATGGAAAATGATTACAGAGGAGAAATAAAATGTAGTGATACTACAAGAAACAAAATGTGACAAATAATCAATGAGGAGGATAACCCAGAAAGTATGGAAAGGTTATGAATTAGTATTAATATATTTCTAACACTTATGTCCCTAATACTCCAATTCTTAAAAGAGCCTTCTTGGAGTCTCTTAATTCTTTGGAAGCCTTGTTAAAAGACCAATAATGTCTCATAGGAGGATATTTCAATATGATAACATCAATTTTGTATAAGAACAGGAGGGTTAGAAGACTTGATGCAAAGAGTGAGACTTTCAGGTCTCTAATCAATAATCCCAGACTGATAGAAATCCCCTCAAGCAGTGGTTTGTTCACTTGGAACAAAAAAAGAGGGGTTGAGAAGCAGATAACAGTAAGAATGAACAAATACTTGGTCATCGAGACTCTATTCCATGGACAACATGAAATCACAACATATACCCTACCTTATTATGGGTCAGGTGACTAGCCTATTACAATATCTTAGCAAGGAAAATTGAAACTCAGGCTTAAGCCTTTTTGCTTTGAGAAATTATGGATGGAACAATCGAATTTATTTAAAAGTATAGAAGTATGGTGGAAAGAAAGATCACGACTATTTGGAACAAAGATGTACCAATTCCAACAAAGACTTAAGCATATCAAAATGAAAAATAGAGTTTGGAACAAGAAATTCTTTGGAAATATCTTTGAACAAAAAAGAAAACTAGAAACAAAAATGGAAACAATCCAAATGAGGGAAATTTCAGGAGAGCGATCATAGGAGACAATACATAAAGAAGAACAATTGAGGATAGAACTGAATAAAAGAGATAAATAAGAAGAAATTCTTTGGTAGTATAAATCAAGAATACGATGGTTAAGGGAATGGGATAAAAACACAAAGTTCTTCCATAATTCACTACTGCAAAGAAGGAATCAAGATAGGATTGCTATCTTGAGATCAGAGACAGGGGAAAAACTAGAGAGAAATTAAGACATAGAAAGAGAATTGGTTAATCACTTCCAACAATTGATCAAGGAGCCCGAGGATAGAAAGGAGGAGGCTATCCAGAGAATAATATGATGTATCCCCAAAATTATAACCCCAAAACAAAGCTAGAGCCTCATAAGACTTGTAAACTTGGACGAGGTAGAGAAAAAAATAAAGGAGATGGCCTTTAGAAAAGCACCATGCTTGGATGGGTTCACTTCATATTATTTCCAATCCCACTGGAAAATATTGGGAAAAGACATTTGGGAGGTGGTGGAAGAATCCATCTCCTCCAAATCTATCCTCCAAGCCTTCAATGCCATATTTATTGCTCTGATCCTGAAGGAATGAGAGGCCCACACCACAAATAAGTTTTGTACTATCTCTCTTTATACTTTCATTTATAAAATTGTTTCCAAACTGTTTGCAAATATAATGAAACCTATCTTGAATTCCATCATTTCTTGGGATCAGAGGGGTTTGTTGAAGGATGTTAATTCTTGTATGGGATAATAGTCACTCATGAGACTATTCATTCACTTTAAACTTCCAAGAATTCTGGAATGTTGATAAAATTGGATATGTCTGAACCATACGACTACATAAACTAGAATTTTCTTTAGAAAATGATGGAAGCTTTTGGTTTTGGAGAGGAATGGGTCCTATGGATCAAGAGACTGACCTCCATATCCTTTTTCTCTATCTTGATAAATGGATCACCATCTAGGGATCTCAATCCTTCTAGAGGACTCCAATAGGGGGACCCCCTATCTCCCTACCTATACAACATCCTGGCAGAGGGGCTATTGAGGTTTATACAACAAGCTCTTTCTAAGGGGACCATCAAAAGAATAAAACTTCATCCACTCACAGATTCAGTGACACATCTCCAATTTGTGGATGATAACTTTCTAATGGGAAAATATTCGGTGAGAGAGGAAAAGGCACTAAAAAATGTGTTAAAAGTATTTAAAGAAGCATCGTGGGATCATATCAATCTTACTAAGTCCCAAATATTCCTTTTTTACACTCAGGTAGTAATTCAAAGAAACATTTCCTTTATCCAGGGCTTCCAATGAGTTTCTCTCCCTTGAAAGTATCTAGGGGCTCTGCTACTAAGACCAAGCCATTCAAAATGTGCCTTGTGTGGAATTGCTAGCCAAGCTAACCAATTGGACACACTGTTTCCTTACCCTTATGGGGGGATCCTGCTGATAAAATCAGTGCTCATGTTGATGCCTTTGTATATTTTTTAGGTGTTGGAAACCCCCAAAAATATAATAAAGAGAATAAGAAATCTCCAACATTCCTTCGTTTTGGGGGGGAGGGGGGGCTGTGAAAGAAAGGAAATGAGCTCTTGTTTCCTGGAAATAACTTAGCATGCCCAAAAACCATGGTGGAGTTCGCATAAGGGAACCACTTCATATCGATCAGGCCTTGGCTCTAAGGCTATGGTGGCAATGGATTAAGAGCCCATAATCTCTCTGGGAAAATATATGGAAGCTCAAATATGCACCCAAGGCCCCCTAGATCGATCTAATAAGATTGGATGGGGAGAGACTTGGGTCCCTTATCTGGTACAATTCTTGGAAAAATAAAATATTTGCCTTGAAACAGATCTTTTGGGAGGTTAAGGATGGAATATGTTAACACATATCCTCGTTCTTCCGCCTTAGCTCCTGCATGTTGACGCCCACGTATACTCAGTCACCATTTTGTCACCACAGCCTCTCGCCTGGTCGTCGTCCAGTCATCTTTCATGCCGTTTGCGCCAGATCCTCATCAGCATCCAACGCATATCCAGATGGCCAAGATCAGGGTAAGGCCGTCACGTTTCTAGGTGCTGAGTTGACTTAGGCCTATCCAGACCTTGAGAAAGACAGTTAATGAAGTTGGGGAGTGGTGGTTGAACATTGTTTCCCCCATAAATGGAAATCTCAAAAGGACTGTCAGCAAGTCGGCTCATCTGCAAGTCCCTCTCAAAAACCGAAAATCAGCAGGAGCCGTCCGATTCAAAGGGACGCGTGGCACCAGATCCAAGGATTTGTGATTTCGCAAATCAAAGGTTTTAGCATGGAGTCATTTGGATATTTTGAATGGTCGATGGTTGAGCTAGGCTCTCGATTGTAAAGTTTTTTATGAAGCTCTGGTTGTGTATTTTGATTTGAGATTGTCAGATTAATAGAAGTGAGCTTCTTTCCATCTCTTTGTTCAGCTGTGTTGAAACAATCGAGTATGGATGATCCAGTCGAGGATTGTTATGCTGTTATAATGTAGGTTTGATTATACCTGCATCATGATCGGTTTTACTCAGTTCCTTTTGTTGTCTTTTCCCTCTTACACTAGATGGCTCGGGCATGGAAGATCCAGTCTATTTGTTGTAGTTGTAGGATGATAGAGGTTTGATCATTCTGCTGCTGCAGTTGTGTCATTTGGACATATTGTAGTGTCTGAAGCTTGATCTCAAGAGTGATCTTGAGTCAGAGATTTTATTGTCCGAGTTGTTGGAAGGCCTGATGCCCATAGTAGTCTCATTCACCTTTCCCATTAAGTCTTCCCTCTGCTCACATTTAAACTCATTTTCCTGACTGAAGTTAGTTATGGCCCTCACTTCCCTGTGCATTTCTGGCCTAGTTTTCTGAGTTAAAACGATATCATCTTGAGTCTACACCCATTTGACCTCGTATAAAACCAACCTATGACATATAAAACTCTGATGGGTACTGGGCTTACTCTCTCTKCAATCAGAGAGTGACTTCTAGTGCTAACATTTTTGGCGCCATTGTCGGGGACAAAAGTGAAGATATCTTCCCTGGGAGTACGACAAAGAGCTTTTGATTCTGAAGGTGCATTAGATATYAGAATCATTGAAGATTGCAGCTTGCACTTGGCGACTCCACTGGGGAGGATCCTGTTTATAGAAAACTGACCATACTGAAGGGAAAGACCAGGTATYAGTCTATGAGTTTTCTTCATGAAGTCCCATTCTTCTTTATCAACTCATTTATCTCTTTCCCTTCACATATAAAGAGGATTATCCTCTGCTTTGTATAGTCATATGACAATAGGCCTTCCTTCATTCATCCATCCTTGGAAGAAGAAGAGATGCCCTCTTCTTGTGTTGTAGATGCCGATCCTGTGTCTTCACCTCAACCTATTCATAAAAGTGAGATCTCTATTGCATCTCCTCTCGAAATTGATCACCCTTGTAGCCTTGAGGAGGTTGAAAAAAATTCACAGTCTTCTCAAATCTCGTTACCCTCCGCTATTCCTGCTGAGCCTTTCCATCAACTCATTAATCCTCATGATCAATCCACTGCTTTTCAAATTAAAATTAGAAATAAGTTGTTTAAACCTCTGAGGCTGCCATATCACCTTAACCCTTATCCTCTTGATTCCTTTGAGTATCTTCCTCGATTTTCTAGGGAGGATCATGTTACAGCTGAGAGGCATTTAGGGGCCTTTTAGAACTTTATTGATCAGTTTAATATCATTCTTGATGATGTTACCATGAGGTTGTTCTCACATTCCCTGTCTGGAGATGTTGTTGTGTGGTTTAGATGTATGAAGGCCGGTTCTATTGGTTCTGGGACCGAGCTATGCCATTTTTTTTTAAAGTGTTGAGGTGAGAACAAATCCCTTGATCAATACTAGTTTGAGTTTAATTCCTTGAGGAGAGGGGAAGAGGAAGCCTTGGTTGTCTTCAACAAGAGGTTTTACATCGTTTATCATAGTATGCCTATGGAGATCAGACCCACATAGACTACTGCCATGGTGTACTAAGTCATGGCTCAACATCCAGAGCTTGTCCTTCTCCCGAGAGAAAGGAAATCTTCATCGTTAAGACATATGTTTGAAGATGTTGTAGAGGTCGAAGAGAACATCAGGGCTACCAAGTGGGTTCATAGGCAGGCATATCTCAAAAATTTGCATGTACATGAGCAAGAAGACTGTCAATCTGTTTTAGATTATGAGCAAGAAGATATTGAATATGAATCAGATATGAAACAACAACAAGGAAGTAGGTATGATTCACAGTTGGAATCAGGTTCTTCAACATTTACATATTTTCCTATGTGTAGGAATGCATATCAATCTTATGATCGGTTTCTAGAACATTTTGAGCATGTAGCAGTGGTTGATTGCATAGATAACTGTATGTTCTTGGATGATCATAGTTATGATGTTCTAAATCTTGCTGCACCTTTATCTTGTGACCATTCTTATGAAGAAGAGAAAACAACTGTTGATGATTAAGAGTTGGTTTCAAAAGAACAAGGAGGGAATTTATTTGCAAACAGAGAGAATTTTACAGAGGAGCATCCTGGTCTTCTAAAGCAGCCAGGATTCTGTCGCATTATTCATGATCTTGTGGCCATATACATGGAGTCATACATTTCAAATTTTTTGAAATTTTGAAATTTCATTACTTCACCAATACTCACAGGCGAGTATGGTGTTATGAAAGGTTTCCAAGACCACACTATAGACCCTTTTCCTTTATTAATTAAGGAAAATCATCGAGTGGAAATCAACTATCCTAAACTCGCAGAAAACATAGAGCAGCATGTAAAGGAGGAGCTTAGTGGGAAGTTTATCTCCTGTCCAGAACCTATAATTGAGTAGGTATCACCTGGTATCATCCAACCTGCATCATTTATCCACCCACCTATGCACTCTGATAACATCACACGAAGGGTGAGCCGCAATAAAGGACAAGAGTTAATTTCTTATCAGTTGAGCTCCCCTGATTATAAATTTTGTGACCCTATGGGATTATATATGGAGCTGTGTTTTCCAAAAGCATTGGAGCCTGCAGATTTATTCACCTTATCATCATTTGGTGGTATAGTCAGTGTTCCAATCCATGTCCTCATTTTGCTGTCATACTTCCTTAGAGTTTTGTGGATTATCTGCAGTAAAGAAAAGAATCATATTACCGGATAGTTAGGGTGGCTATGGTGGTAGCTTAGGTTTTTGTACATAAATAAGCTCTATCAAGAGAAAGTGTGTTTTCTTTACATCTGTAAGAAGAATAGTGTGTGGGTCGGCATGGATTTCTCAGTAGGATGTTTTTGAGCATGACTCCATAGCCCAATACTAAGGCACTAAAACTACAAAAGGAGTTCTTAGAGCCTAATAGGGAGGACTATATCCCCCATGGAGCCTAATGCTAACACATATCCTCCTTATTCTGCCTCAGCTCCTGCATGTTGACACCCACATATTCTAAGTCCTCATTTTGTCACCACAGCCTCCCGCCTGGTCGTCGTCCAGTCAGCTTTCATGCCGTTTGCGCCAGATCCTCGTCAGCATCCAACACAAATCCAGATGGCCAAGAGCAAGGTAAGACCGTCACGTTTCCAGGTGTCGAGTTGACTCAGGCCTATCTAGACCTTGAGAAAGATAGTTAATGAAGTTGGGGAGAGGTGGTTGAACATTGTTTCCCCCATAAATGGAAAGATCAAAAGGACTATCAGCAAGTCGTCTCGTCTACAGGTCCCTCTTGAAAATCGAAAATCAATAGGAGCCGTCCGATTCAGAGGGACACGTGGCACCAGATCCAAGGATTCACAGTTTCACAAATCAGAGTTTTTAGCATGGATTCATTTGGATATTTTGAATGGTAGATGGTTGAACTAGGCTTTCGATTGTAAAGTTTTTGATGAAGCTCTNCAGGTCCCTCTTGAAAATCGAAAATCAATAGGAGCCGTCCGATTCAGAGGGACACGTGGCACCAGATCCAAGGATTCACAGTTTCACAAATCAGAGTTTTTAGCATGGATTCATTTGAATATTTTGAATGGTAGATGGTTGAACTAGGCTTTCGATTGTAAAGTTTTTGATGAAGCTCTGGTTGTGTATTTTGATTTGAGAATGTCAGATTAATAAAAGTGAGATTCTTTCCATCTCTTTGTTCAACTGTGTTGAAACACTCGGGTATGGATGATCCAACCGAGGATTGTTATGCTGTTATAATGTAGGTTTGATTATACCTGCATCGTGATCGGTTTTACTCAGTTCCCTATGTTTTCTTTTCCCTCTTACACTAGATGGCTCAGGCATGGAAGATCCAGTCGATTCATTGTAGTTGCAGGATGATGGAAGTTTGATCATTTTGCTACTGTAGCTGTGTCATTTGGACATATTGCAGTGTATGAAGCTTGAGCTCAAGAGTGATCTTGAGTCTGAGCTTTTCTTCTCTGAGCTGCTAGAAGGCCTGATGCCCATAACAGTCTCATTCACCTTTCTCATTAAGTCTTCCCTCTGCTCACATTTAAACTCATTTTCCCGACTAAAGTTAGTTGTGGCCCTCACTTCCCTGTGCATTTCTGGCCTAGTTTTCTGAGTTAAAACAATAGATTCTTTAGTCTGCACCCATTTAACCTTGTATAAAACCAACTAGTGACATATAAAAATCTGATGGGTATTGGGCTTACTCTCTCTACAATCAGAGAGTGAATTCTAGTGCTAACATTTTTGGCGCCATTGCCGGGGACAAAAGTGAAGATATCTTCCCTGGGAGAATGACAAAGAGCTTCTGATTCTGAAGGTGCATCAGATATCAGAACCATTGAAGATTGCAGCTTTCACCTAGCGACTCCACCATCAAAGATTCCACCGGGGAGGATCCTGTTGACAGAAACATGACCATACCAAATGGAAAGACCAGGTATCAGTCTATGAGTTTTCTTCATGAAGTCTCGTTCTTCTTTATCAACATATTTCTCTCTTTCCCTTCACATATAAAGAGGATTATCCTCTGCTTTGTATATTCAGATGACAATAAGCCTTCCTTCATTCATCCATCCTTGGAAGAAGAAGACATGCTCTCTTCTTGTGTTGTAGATGCCGATCCTATGTCTTCACCTCAGCCTATTCATAAAAGTGAAATCTGTATTGCATCTCCTCTTGAAATTGATCACCCTTGTAGCCTTGAGGAGATTGAAAATAATTCACAGTCTTCTCAAATATCGTTACCCTCCGCTATTCCTACTAAGCCTTGACATCAACTCGTTAATCCTCATGATCGACCAACTGCTTTTCAAATTAAAATCATAAATAAGTTGTTTAAACCTCTAAGGCTACCATATCACCTTAACCCTTATCCTCTTGATTCCTTTGAGTATCTTCCTCGGTTTTCTGGGGAGGATCATGTTACAGTTGAGAGGCACTTGGGGGACTTTGAGAAGTTTATTGATCAATATGAGATCATTCATGATGATGTTACCATGAGGCTGTTCTCACATTCCCTGTCTCGAGATGTTGTTGTGTGGTTTAGCTGTCTGGAGGCCGGTTCTTGGATCGAGCTATGCCATGATTTTTTAAAGTGTTGGGGTGAGAACAAATCCCTTGATCAATACTAGTTTGAGTTTAATGCCTTGAGGAGAGGGGAAGAGGAAGCCTTGGTTGTCTTCAACAAGAGGTTTTACAACATTTATCATAGTATGCCCGTGGAGATCAGACCCACAGAGACTGTTGCCATGGTGTACTATGGCATGTCTCAGCATCCAGAGCTTGTCCTTCTCCGGAGAGAAAGGAAATCTTCATCGTTAAGACATCTATTTAAAGATGTTGTAGAGGTTGAAGAGAACATCAAGGCTAGAAAGTGGGTTCATAGGTAGGCATATCTCAAAAATTTGCATGTACATGAGAAATAAGACTGTCAATCTATTTTAGATTCTGAGCAAGAAGATAGTGAATATGAATCAGATCTGGAACAACAACAAGGAAGTAGGTATGATTCACAGTTGGAATCAGTTTCTTCAACATATGTAGATTTTTCTATGGGCAGGAATGCATATCAATCTTATGATCAGTTTCCAGAACATTTTGAGCATGTAGCAATGGCTGATTGCATAGATAACTGTATGTTCTTAGCTGATCATAGTTATGATGTTCTAAATCTTGCTACACCTTTATCTTGTGACCATTCTTATGAAGAAGAGACAATAATTTTTGATGATCAAGAGTTGGTTTCAAAAGAACAAGGAGGGCATTTATTTGCAAATAGAGAAAATTTTACAGAGGATCATCCTGGTCTTCTAATGCAGCCAGGATTCTGTCGCATTATTCATAATCCTGTGGCCATATACATGGAGTCATACATTTCAGATTTTTTGAAATTTTCAAATTGCATTACTTCACCAATACTCACAGGCGAGTATGGTGTTATGAAAGGTTTCCAAGACCACACTATAGAGCCTTTTCCTTTATTAACTAAGGAAAAGCATCGGGTGGAAATCAACTATCCTAGACTCGCAGAAAAAACAAAGCAACATGTAAAGGAGGAGCTTAGTGGGCAGTTTGTCTCCTATCCAGAACCTGTAATTGAGCAGGTATCACCTGGTATCAACCAGCCTACATCAGTTCTCCACCCACCTGTGCACTCAGAGAACATCACACGATGGGTGAGCCGCAATAAAGGACAAGATTTAATTTCTTACTAGTTGAGCTCCCCTGATTATAAGTTTTGTGACCCTGTGGGATTATATATGGAGCTATGTTTTCCAAAAGCATTAGAGCCTGCAGATTTATTCACCTTATCGTCATTTGGGGGTATAGTCAGTGTTCCAATTCATGTCCTCCTTTTGCTGTGATAATTCCTTAGCCTTTTGTGGATTATCTGCAGTAAAGAAAAGGATCATATTATCAGACAGTCTGGGTGGCTATGGTGAAAGTTTGATTTCACCTAGTGCTTTGTAAAAATAAATTAGCTTAGGTTTTTGTACATAAATAAGCTCTATTAGGAGCATGTGTGTTTTCTTTATGTATGTAAGCAGAATAGTGTGCAGTTCAGCCTAGATTCCTCAGCACGATGTTTTTGAGCATGACTCCATAGCCTAATACTAAGGCACTAAAACTGCAAAAAGAGTTCTTAGAGCCTCATAGGGAGGACTCTATCCCCTGTCTAGCCTAATGTTAACACATATCCTCGTTCTTCCACCTCAGATCCTGCATGTTGACGCCCGCGTATTCTCAGTTGCCTTTTTGTCACCACAACCTCCCGCCTGGTTGCCGTCCAGTCAACTTTCATGCCGTTTGTGCCAGATCCTTGTCAGCATCAAACGCAGATCCAGATGGCCAAGAGCAGGGTAAGGCTATCACATTTCCAGGTGCCGAGTTGACTCAGGCCTATCCAAACCTTGAGAAAGACAATTAATGAAGTTGGGGAGTAGTGGTTAAACATTATTTCCCCCATAAATGGAAAGCTCAAAAGCACTATCAACAAGTTGGCTCGTCTGCAGGTTCCTCTCGAAAATCGAAAATCAGCAGGAGTAGTCCAATTCAGAGGGATGCGTGGCACCAGATCCAAGGATTCACAGTTTTGCAAATAATAGGTTTTAGCATGGAGCCATTTGAATATTTTGAATGGTTGATGGTTGAGCTAGGATCCCGATTGTAAAGTTTTTAACGAAGCTCTGGTTTTGTATTTTGATTTGAGACTGTCAGATTAATAGAAGTCAACTTCTTTCCATCTCTTTGTTCAGTTGTGTTGAAACACTCGGGTATG
>JASDQU010101767.1:167794-178873 GCA_032191745.1 Picea mariana | reverse complement strand
TCACAATATTAATACATTTACAAAGTTGTTTTCAAATCCAACTTATTCTATATCTAGAGACATTTTTTGAGAGAATCTCTCAACAAACTTCAACAAACTCAAACTATATTCAAACTAATTTCTAATACAAGAATTATTGGAACAATCATGGAAGCATTACTTCCAACACCCTCCCTTAATGCTTACATGACAAGAGACACACATTACATCAATGCTTACAATTACATGACACTCATTACAACATTGATCTTTGTTCGATGGTTTCTATTAAATATGGTCTTCATCAACACTTACACTCACTCTGAATCTCCTGGTTTATGCTCTTTCTTCTCCACACTTTTGATTTTCCCACTTAATTCATTTAAAATATAATTGTTTCTGACCATCATTGATGTACTTGCAATTATCAACAATATCGACATACTCGGCTCGTCGAGGCTTCCACAAGAAAAGTTGTCAAGTATTGAATAATCCTATGGAAATACTTCCATCTGTCAGATATTTTTCTTTGGGCTATCTGTCATTTATGTAGGAGATTACTTTCGATACAAAATGTATTCAGAAGTTGATCGAGCAACTTGACCTCTACATAACCTATAACTGATGTTCCTAGCTTTACACGACCCATCAACATATAACATATATAGTCATAACCAAACTAGTGACCAACTTGTGGAAAGGTTGGGGATATAGCACACACCAATTTAAGCTATGTTAACTTGTTCTATAGTTGGTTTTGAATTATATAATTTTACAGACAAAACAATATACTAAAATTTCTATGCAACAACTAGCTGTGTATAAAATCAAATATAACTCAATCACACCACATCATAAATCTACAAACAAAACATCCACCTGTCTCACATGCTTCATCTAGCAATACCAGGGTCAAATCCATGTTATTTCAATTGAATAATGTGTGTTAGATCATACCAACACATTGTCTTGCACTTCTCAGAGAGGAATGGATGAAGGATCAAGAAATAATGTAAACGGATCTTCCTGAAAGTGTCACATATCAAAGCACAATTCACACTAGAGATCATATCCAAGAACAAACAATAACTATCAAGGAATAAGCCATCTTGAGCCAAAGTCATGGCCAATTCTTCGTTACTGTCAGGAAAAATGTCAATTGTAATTGCAAGCCTCTGAGGTCATTGATTATATTAAGGCCTCTTTATTCCACAACAATTAAAAATAAGAAACCTCCACAAAATTCCTATGCTCACTCCTGACATGATTACAATAGAGATACAACAAATAACTACTTATTAATGAAAATCTAGAGTCTATAGTCAAGTTATACGTAGTGTCGAACCATTGAAATTGCTAAGGGGAATTTGTGAGAATCGATGGTTATATCTTGCACCAATAGGCTCCTTCCATGCAAACCTCTAACACTGGTTCTTTAACCTGATAATTGAGTTGACGAATCTGCACAAGATCCTCCAGAAACTCTTGTTACAACGGCTCAACTCACTTGGATGTAGAGGCTCCTTTCAAACGTGGATTCTCACAACAACAACAATGGTGGCTCCCTAACCTAACCGTGCCCTCCCTTAACCAACACTGCTCAATGGAAAAAGATTTCTATTCCACACAAAACACATGAAACACACTCACATATTCTGGGTCCTCCCATGGGGAGTTACACCTAGAGCTACCTAGCTCTGATACCAAATTTTGAAACCAAATGCACACCAAAAACTTCATATGTTTCCATTACATATTCTCACAATATTAATACATTTACAAAGTTGTTGTTAGATCCAACTTATTCTATATCTAGAGACATTTGTTGAGAGAATCTCTCAACAAATGTCAACAAACTTCAACAAACTCAAACTATATTTAAACCATTTTCTAATACAAGCATTATTGGAATGATCATGGAAGCATTACTTCCAACATTTTTAAGAAAACACATGTTCTTAACTATTGGCACAGGGGGTTCAATGCTTCAACAATGCATGGACAAAATCCTAACTACCATCCCTTTCAGCAACACCTGCAAAGCAGGCGAAGTCTCACCTGAGGTAGAGTCAGGGGGGGTTACAGGACTCAAGTGTCTGTATCCAAGCTCAGACACATATATGTGATTATAATACTTCGCAGAGTACTTAGGAAAAACACATATTAATTCATTAGCTTTAATCACATTGCAAATCAAACCCTAAGTATAGATTGGCATAGTAACAATGACAAAATATACATCGCACTTAGCATAAGAAGTTATATCTAACACATTCAACATATACAAAGCATTAAACATTCATATATCTATCTATCATTCTTAACATTCCATGCACTAAGAAGATTCACATTATAACACTATGCCACAAAGAAACTCATCAACACAATATTTACATGGTTCACCCCAGTGTGGGGCTACGTCCACCGACTACTTCTTCTTTATTAGGGTTCAATATCTTACATTCATTTGCTCCTATGCACTAAGCCACAGGGCCAAGCTTTGCATTGGATAGGTGATCTGTGCACTATGCACCAGATCCACCTTCCAAACATTAGGTCAAGGCATAGAGCCAACTCCTCTTTCAAGCACAGAGCCTTACATATTTGTTATGTTGCACAAAGCAAGACATAACTACTTGCCTCTTGCACTTAGCCAATTACTTCCCTCTATATCCTTTTCTACATTACATTCTTATTTATACTTTTACATCGCTTACAAAAATGCCTAATCATGGGTAACCCCATGGGATGACATCCCATAACCCATTACATAAACCCTAATGAACCCCTTGTTGGGTACAAAAAATGAGTGAGATCCCGCGATCTCATCTCCTTTTGGGCACTCCATCTTCGACTAGCCTGTTGAAGTCCAAAAGTGGTCAAACTCGACCAATATTTTCTCAAATCTTGGTTGAGGGCCAACAAGCCCCCAACACTCACCTGTGACTCATCCCGAGTCACTTAGATCTGGGAAGTATTGCTTCAAAGGCCTCGAGCTTAGCTCGAGCTACCTCGACTTGTTTCTTCGCCTGAGCCTTCTGCTCAGTGAACTCTTGGATCATCTGTGTTGTAACAGGCCCTTCCAGGCGTTGTTCCACTACTGCAACTACTTGGTCCAGTTGCGAACCTTGTCCTTCGATCTCTTCAAATACCGTGCAGGCTTCATCCTGCACCAGTCGTAGCTTCTGTGTGACTTCCATGACTCTTCCCTAGATGGCAGTAATCTGTTGTTGGACCGCACACTATTCTTGTGATCTCTTCATTCTTTCGACTGCAGTGAGAGACTTCAGTTGTTCTTGAACTGTCAGTGCCTACTGTTGCATCCCTTTCATCACCTAAATAAGAAAAATAAAGACGCTTACAGGCCCAGTTGGGTTAGTTGGGAAAGACAGTAGTGAATGCAAGAGTTAGAAACATCAAGCATAAGAAATAAGCAAATAACTAAGCTAATAACAATAAAAGAAACTAAACTAGAGTGCATAAGGGAAATATGAAAATGAAATAAAAAAAATGTATGCCACCAATGGATAAGTTATATTAGTGGGAAAACACCAAAGAGAAAGGGGAACTATGGGTCCCCTCTTCGTCGAAGGGAGGGCTCTTGAACCCCAAATGATTGAGCTCTTCTTACAAGTAGGAAACTAAAAGGAAATGGTGAAGAAAATCCAAAGCGCATTCACTCCAGAGGAGATATGAATGGCTAAATGAAATGGTGCTTGTATGCTCTTGATGAGGAAAGAGGATCCTCCAAGAGAATATAGGTAGCATAACAATACAAATGAATTCCTTGAAAATATAATGCACCCATGGCCTCTTTTTATAGCAAAGCTTTGAGGCATTATTCAACTAGTCTTTGGTGTGAACAAGGGGCTCTTTAGGGCACCCTTAGGTCTCTGACCAACCCCCCACTCAGATTCATCTCAGATTTGGGTGTCAAATTGACTTGGGAGATGAAACAGAAGTGGGTGGAAGGCCGACCAAAATCATAAATGCGTTGCTATGAGGTGTACACGGATTTTTGCATCCACAGTTGCGCATCGGGCGCATATGCAATTTTTTGACGTTATCCAACTGTCACACGTGTGCGCGTTGCTTTTACATCCTTAGCGCATGATGATTTTTAAACCAGTTGTATAGTTTTGTGCCCTTTGGAAATGCATTTTCTGTGCCATGGATGAACAAATGGGCGTTTTTGAAGATGATGGATTCCTGTAACCATTTGTGCATGAAATTCCAGTGATAACACCTATTGTTGTGCCTCTTGTAGTTGTGCTTCCAACTTCCTAAGTTCTGGGTCTTCCGTGAGGCATTCATAGGTATGTGCACTTTTGTTGCTTAGCTTCTTTCATTCTGAGGCAAGGAATTTGATCCTTTTCACTACACTCTTAGCGGCTTCCTCCTTTTGGTCGTGTACTTCATGCGGAGTTCTTAGAATTTTTTGGATTTCCAACTCTATTACCCTTGCTTGAAGCTATTGGATGGCCTCAGCGAGCTTCATCACTTGAGCCTCAATTTCCTCATGTTCCTCCTATGCCACGCCTGACACAAAGAGAAGTGATCTTCCCACCACTTCTCTGAATTTGGTCTGCTCTACGAGAAATTGGTATTTTTCCCTCTGTATATTCGTTTTGTCCTCCTCGAGCATCACACGAAACTTATCCCTCTCGTTTTCATAAGCGGTTGCAAAGTACCGCACAACTCCTAGTTTATCTCAAGATCTCCTCTCTTTATTTCTTCAGGGATTCTATAGCCTTTTCCTTATCCTCTTGGACTCATTGAAGTCAAGCCTCTATTGCATCTGCAAGTCTTCAAAGTTGGGATGGCTCATCCCCCAACTCTACAATATTTGATGAAGAAGGTGCAATGGATACTGCGCAGACTGAGCAAATACCTTCCTGTATCTCCTTCAGCTCCTTCTCGACCTTCTTGTACAGATATTCCTTCTTTTCTCCATATCTTTTTAAGAGGTCTTCAGACACATCCTCCATCGCTCTGCGGACTAGACCAATATCATCCTCTGTGAGCGTAGCCTCTAGCTGGGGCTTATTGGCGTGGTTATTCTTTCTTGCTAAAGGTTTCTATGGAGAAACCTTCCTCTTCTTCGATGTTTTTGCCTCGGTGGGGGGATCCTTCAGCAGTGTAACTTCACCTTCTCCTTTTTTTCCTCGTTATTCCCCTCCTCCTTATCGATTTAATTCATCTCTTCTTCCTCCTGCGGTCAAGCCAGATCCATTTTCCTCTCATGCACGTCCTCCTCATCGGTTTTTATGTTCTGAACTTCCTTCTTTTTCTTCTTCTTCACAATAGTTTTTTCTTCATGCTCGAACCGGGTGACCAAGGGGCTTCCGATGATGTCAGGGTCTGAGATTTTTGCATCATCAACTGGAACTAGGAACTTTGTCGACCACTCCTTCTTGATTTGTTCCATGTCTTCATCAGTCAGCTTATAATAGGACTGTATTTCTTCCTTAGTCTCATATCTGGGTGCAGTGATACAAATAAAGTGTGGATCTTCCCGGAATTTAGCTAGTGGTCTGTACTGGTGCAATGTGGGTGAAGTCCCATTCTGTGTGGTTCTACTATTTTGGTGAGGTTCAGAGCCTTCAAGCCTACCTCCTCCAAAGTTCCAATCTGTGAAATATTTCGTCCATTATTTCTAACTTCTTGCATCTTTTCCAACTTAGCCTTCTTCTTGTTGAGCTTCCTTACCTTCTTTGTTGTGATTTGAGTCTCTTTAATCGCTTTTGGATTCATCTTTCCATTCTTATTCTTGTCCCTTCCTAGCGAAGTGACTTCGTACTGCTGATGTATTCTCAAAGATTTTGAAGTTAATATCCCTTCTCTTACTATTTCCTGGGTGGATATACTTCTTTATTGTATGGATAGGTACTTCAAACCTTTCTGCATTCTTTCAACCTCAATAGATAATTCTCTGGTCTTTTGCTTCTTTGACTCAACTTCTCATTCTTCTATTAGTCGATCTATTTTTCTAGCTATGATATCCCTTAGTTCTTGCTTTTTCGTTTATGTAGCTTCTTCCTCTGATTTCCTTCTGATTTGATCCTTCTCGATCCAAGTATTTCCTAACAAAAGAGGAAAAGGGGCATTGTTCTCAATAAACCTAATAACTTCGAATTCGTCTTCTTTTGATGTTCCATGGATGATAATAGGTACATTAGTAACTCTTCCACATAGGGTTATCATATTTCCTTTAAAAAATATCATCTTTCCTAGTGAAGGTACCACAATAAGCTGTCCAAAAATTTCCCAAGTGCTTTCTGGCATAATATTTACTGGTGTTTCCTCATCCAAGACACACTCTATGTCGAATTCTCCTACTCTTGTATCTATGAATTGTTTTTATTTCAAGATCTCTGGTAAACTGACATATTTTTTATCATTCATTGCTTCTTTTAATTGTATTAGCATAGTCCGATATTTCTCTGATCCTTTTTCTTTCTGATCTTCTAACATACTCTTATTCTCTTGACTCATGTTTATTCTTTCAACTTTAGCAATCATCCTTGGGAAATCCTCAACCTCATGACCAACAATTTTACAATAAAGATAAATAGGATCTATACCAGGGAATTCCTTAGAAATATGTCTCGGTCTTATACAGTTATAACATAGTGTCAATCCTCTCTTCCTCTTGTACTGCATACTAGGATCATAGTGTTGGATCTGCAATCTACAAAAATTCTTTCTATGCATAGGAATAACATATATTTCTCTATTTTTATCAAATTTATTCAGATCAACTCTTTCTTCTAACTATACCCTAGCTTTCAGGCTAGGACATAATCTATCAAACATACCTAGATTCATGCTTCCGAAACAAAATTTTCACTTATCTTACTCTATCAAAGTACAAAGTTTTACCTCTTTCAAGATCTTACCTCTTTTCTTCAGATCAGGTTTCTTTCTTAGCACATAGCTTCACAAGTCAAGTAGAGTATTGCTCACTACAACATCATATATATGCACAAATATTCTCTTTTCTTCAGTTCCCATCAATCACAGTTTCATGTCCCGACAATGAAACCATTTGTTGACACAGGGGCATACCCAGGGTTCAATGCTTCAACAACACACCAAAAAAACCCTAACTACGGGCCCTTTCGGCAACACCTGCGAAGCATGCGAAGTCTCACCTAAGGTAGAGGCAGGGGGGGTTACAGGACTCAAGTGCTTGTAACCAAGATGGGACATAGATCTTTTATTATAATACTTCGCAGAGTACTTAGGAACAACACACATTAATTCATTATCTTTAATCACATCACAGATCAAACCCTAAGTATATATCAACGCAGTAATAATGAAAAAATATACATCGCACTTAACATCAGAAGTTAGATCTAACACATTCGACATATACAAAGCATTAAACATTCATAGATCTATCTATAATTCTTAACATTCCATGTACTAAGCAGATTCATAGTATAACACTATAGCACAAAGAAACTCATCAACACAATATTTATGTGGTTCACCCCAGTCTGGGGTTACGTCCACCAATTGCTTCTTCTTCTTTATTAGGCTTCAATCTCTTACATTCATATGCTTCTGTGCACTAAGCCACAGAGCCAAGATTTGCACCGAACAAGTGATCTTCGAACTGCACACTAGATCCACATTCCTAAAATCAGGTCAAGGCGCAGAGCCAAATCCTCTATCAAGCACAAATCCTTACATACATATTCTTTTTCACAAAGCAACACAAAAATACTTGCCTCTTGCACTTAGCCAGTTACTTCCCTCTATATCCTTTTCTACATTACATTCTTATTTATACTTTTACATTGCTTACAAAAAGGCCTAATCACGGGTAACCCCATGGGCCGACATCCCATAACCCATTACATAAACCCTAATGAACCCCTTATTGGGTCCACAAAACAAGTGAGATCTCACGATCTCAGCTCCGCCTGGGCGCTCCATCTTCGACCAACCTGTCAAAGTCCAAAAGTGGTCAAACCCGACCAATGTTTTCTCAAAACTTGGTCGAGGCCAACATTAACCATTAGAACCACTCAAGTTATCAACTATAAAAATAGAGTAAAAATACATTAACTTCACATAACTTATTACATATATATTAAATCATATATCATTAAGCTTTAAGATTATTAAAATATAATATTAAACAACGATTTTTATAATTAGAAATATCTATATATATAGAGATAGATACATACATTAATAAATTTGAAGATTTTTTAATATTATTATTTATAAATAAAGATATAAAATAATAGTATAAAAATATGAAAAAAAAAGTATGTATGTACTACATTTATATATTTTATTATATTTGTGTGTGTTGAGTGCCACACACCTCCATAATTATGAAAAGTATATATTTCTCACCAACTATTACATGTATTTAATGATTCACTCCTAAGTCAAGGGTGGCAGATGAACATTAAATAAGGCATATAATAGAAAAGAGATGAGTTCTTGTGTTAACACTTGGAAATATAAAATTAATATCCTATAAGCCCCTTTTCGTTTTCCTCTCTCATGCAATTATAATCCCTCATGTACTTTCCACGGTGATCTTGGATCATTATGTATTATATTCTAACATTAATATTGCATAGCTTGAGTTTATAATGGTAGTCCTACCACATCATTTTTATAAGTATATTTACCACAATTACATGCCTAGCTATTGGGATCCTCTCTAGGGGGTGTAATGGATGGTCGAATAACCCATGTAAGTAATAATAGGAGAGATCACTCAATGTAATGTGGACTACATCCTTTATGGTCATTATCATTAAATAAGACCCATTATGGTAGTTAGTATGTAATAAATCTAAATTGAACTCGTTAAATAAGATCCACTAGGTAGTTAGCACGGGATTATGATTAGGGTTTTCTAATTAGCTATAAATAAGGATGTAATCTTCCTTAAGGAGAATGTGTTGGAGTATATTGTATTTGGACCGTAGCTCAATAAGAGGTCACCCTACCTTAAGAGGTAAGTGAACATGAGTGGATTTCCTTATATTTTTTGACATTGTTTTTCCTGTAGATGACACCTTATTTCTAGTAGAGGCGGTGTCTTTGGTCTTCCAAATTTATTCTGTAATTTCTATACTAATAATAATTATGCTCCTCTTCGCTATGCGATTTTTTGTCCTGACGATGGATCCTGGTATGGATGTGAAATGTATACAATAAACAAGTAATATTGTGGATATTACAAACAACTCTGAAATTTATTCTCACCATAGAAATATTAATACTCAGATCACTTCCCTATATGGAAGGGTAATCTTTGATGAGGTATGAGTTTTTTATAAGATTAGAGTCAAAATTCAGAGAAAAGCAACAAATTTAGATTTTCTTAAAAATTGCAAAGATAACAACATATAACCTAACTTTGCATGCATTAATCATTGAATGAGGAATAGATGAAACAAAACAACATTTAATATATTAGGTTTATATTTAGTTCATCGAGAAATAAGATCCATAGCCACCCTAGATGCCTTGTCACGATATTTGCTTGGCATACACTTCAAATTGGCTCACACGATCCATTCTAATCTATGGATAATTATGGATGCCAATACTACTCTAAAATCCAAAAAGGAGGGACGTATGATGTGAAATAGGAAAAAGAATAAGCTCCACCAATTGTTGGGAAGAGAAAACATAGGCAGGGACAACAAGGATGCGAAGAAAGTAATCAACCTTTCATCGCACAAATTGGAGGATGTTGAATTGAATGTTCTTAAGAAAAGTTTAAACTTTGTGTTTACCCCCACCTCCATTGTGATCAATAGCATAATCTATAGCATCAAAGATACCATTCAAACCCTATTCGATGAAGACAAGGAGAGGATTAGACAAGATTGTGAGGTGATTTTGAGGAGAGAAAAACATCCCAATAGAAATATTGGAAAGGATGAATGAATGGCCCTCAAGAACCTCAGAAACAACATATACTTAGAAATCCTTAGAGATGACAAAGGGGGAACGACTGTATTTATGAACCAAGAATATTACAACGCTAAAATGATTGAGCACCTCACCCTGAGTGGTAGTTATAGGAAGTTGGTGAGTAACCCAACAACAAGGATAGCAAGAGAAGTCATGAAGGTAATTAAAGGGTCCCACTTGGATGAAATAACCAAGAAACAATTACTTCCCAACTGTGAGATAACCCCAAGGATTTACAGTCTACCAAAAATCCATAAAGACGGGATCCATGTTAGACCAATTGTCAATACTATTGGTTCTCCCAACCATGAGTTAGAAAAATATGTAGCAAAAATTATAGGTCCCTTAGTTTCCCATATGGAATCATTCACTAAAGACTCAAGTGACTTCGTTAGGATTATCAAGAACAAGAAAGTGGAACCCAAATATATCCTCGTCAACTTTGATGTTGTTTCACTATTCACTAAGATTCCATTTGATGAGGCGGTCTAGAGATCCAGATTATCAAGGTGGTGACTGACCCTGAAACAACTAAACTAGTGGAAATTTGTCTTAATTCTACATTCTTTAGCTACGAAGGAGAATTTTATGCGCAAATAAGTAGTGCAATGATGGGGTCTCCTCTTTCTCCCATTGTTGCAAATCTCTTTATGGAAAATTTTGAGCAAAGAGCTCTAGATGCTTATCCCATGAAGCCATCAAGATGGAAGATATTTGTTGATGACACTAATGTGATATGGCCATGTGGGAAAGATGAGCTCAACAAATTCTTTCAACACCTTAATGGTCTTTTCAAGCATATTAAGTTCACAATGGAATTAGAGGAGAACAACAACATTCAATTCATGGATGTGCTAATCAACAAGAAGGAGGATGGGTACTTAGGGCATGCAATCTATAGGAAGAAAACCCATGTAGAAAACTATCTTCACACAAGATCTCATCACCACCCCACCTAGAATATTGGAGTTATTAACACCTTGACCATGAGGAATATCATAATATCTCATGAGGAGCATCTTGAGAAAGAAAAATGTCACCTCTATAAGGTTTTTAAAAGCATAGAATGCATGGATAAGGACATCAAAAGTGAGATAAGAAAATCCTTGGAAAGAGTAGGAAGTGAGCCTCGATCCATAC
>JASDQU010101767.1:144720-163890 GCA_032191745.1 Picea mariana | reverse complement strand
ATGTTAACATCCATTACCTTTATAGACTTCCTCTATTAGATACGACTATAGCCAATCATTATGACTTTGACTCTTACAAGCATCCTTATATAGGAATCTCTGTAAACAAATATTTCCACAACATCAAATTGATGTTAAGACGAAACCATGAGATAAACTCTCTCCGACTTTGCAAAAAATAAAACACTGCCAAAAATCCATTCATCAAACAAGTTTTAAGTGTATCAAATCTGTAGGAGTATGGTTCTTAATCTAGTGAGTAATCAAACAACCTTCCTAAAAAATGAGTGCTTACTTTGATAACTAATCAACTTCATGGTTGAATTATCGATATACATGAGCAAATGACACCTCTTCAAAAAACAATTTCGTTTTCATAATCCTATCCAATAAAGGCCCCATCTCTAGGTTAGAAATGTTTCTTTTACCATTTTTCCAATCCATCATAAGTTTGGAGTCACCAAATACTTGTAGCCTCTTAACCTACCTATCCACTTCATCCTTAAGTAGGATTTAGAGGGAATAGATTTATACTCTATTGTTTGTACCCAAACCTTCCCCATACTTCAATAAAAAGTAATTTTCATTATCTAGATAAAGAATGGCCCCAATTACAAAAGTTCCTGGAGTGCCCTATCATGCTCCATCAAAAAATCCCCAAGGCTTAGTGTGATCTATAATTGATTCTTGAAGGGTTCTTGGAACAATATTCTTTAGTTCCTTCCTTCCTTCCCCATAAGGGACCCTAATGTGATTTGTAATTCTTTCCAAATGTGCCTCCTTATCTTCAAAAATCAACTTGTTTTTGGTTAACCAGATGCCCCATAACACGTACCCAAGTAGTGCTATATGCGAGGAAACAAATTTATCAGTCATCCAAAATTCCATATATTTCAGTAGATTTAATTTATCCCAATGAATTTGTAATTTGGAACTATTGGGAATTTCCATCCACACAAGTTTGGTGAATTGGCAGTAAACGAATAAATGGTCCATAGATTCACAATCATTTTCACACATGAAGCACCAAATGGACATGATCCAGTTTCTCTTTTGACCATTATCCCACGTAAGGATCTTATTAGCCAGAGAAATCCATAAGAAACTTCTTATTTTTAAAGGACATGCTAACTTCCATACCAACTTCCACCACCATTGGCTCACATTGCCCAATCCTTCACTGATTTTGGCTTTATATCCTAACTTGGATGTAAGCACCCCTAAGGATTTACTCAATTACCATTTTAATTCATCTTTTTGGTCCTTTAAAACAATAGCACTATGCTTCAAGAGATTGGTATAGTTCGTCCATTCTTTATCCAAAAGACCTTCCAGTTGAAATGACTTTGCATTTTTCCAAGATTGAATCCCAACTTCCTGGATTATCAAATTTGTTGCACCCACTAAACATATAATTCCTTTAAATTGTAAGGCATGTTGAAGAGGTTTAGAAAGTTTAACTTGTAAGGCATGTTGAAGAGGTTTAGAAAGCCTATAGTTTCCAGTACATCCTATCCAAGGGTCCTTGCCAAAAATCAACTTCGTGCCTCTCCCAATTTTCCATGCAACCCAATGACCAAGAATATCATAACCTTTAACGAGTCCTTTCCATATGTTGGAAGCCCCTTTAAAATATTTTCTCTCTTGTCTTAACCAAACGTCCACTTCTTTATTTTCAAGATACTTTTCCTTAATCACTTTTCCCCATAGTCCTTTGTTGAACAACATCCTCCATATAATTTTGGCTACCAATGCTTGGATGAACACATATAGGTTCTTTAGAAATCATCCACCTAGTGCCTTGGGCCTAGCTATCCTTTCCCATTTGACCAATGGAATTATTTCCTAAGCTCTTCTACATGTCCACAAAAAACTATAACACTTTTTCCTCATCTGATCCAAGATGCCTTTGGGTACATGTCCTATGGATAACAAATAAACAAGAATACTTTCTAGACCCCCGAGGCTTTACTCAATGACCAATTTAATTCATATTCCCGGTCCTTTAAAACAATAGCACTATGCTTCAAGAGATTGGTATAGTTCAACCATTCTTTAGCCAAAAGACCTTCCAATTCCAATGACTCTGCATTTTTACAAGATTGAATCCCAACTTCCCGGATCACCAAATTTGTCGCATCCACTAAACATGTAATTCCTTTAACATGTAAGTTATGTTGAAGAGGTTCAAAAATCCTATAGTTTCCAATACATACTATCCGAGGGTCCTTGCCAAAAATCAACTTTACGCCTCCCCCAATTTTCCATACAACCCAATGACCTAGAATATCATAAGCTTTAACGAGTCCTTTCCATATGTAGGAAGCCCCTTTAAAATATTTTCTCTCTTGTTTTAACCAAACCTCCACTTCTTTGTTTTCAAGATACTTTTCCTTCATCACTTTTTCCCATATTCCTTTGTTGAACAACAATCTGCATAGAATTGTGGTTGTCAATGCTTAGATGAACACATATAGTTTCTTTATACCCCATCCACCTAGTGCCTTGAGCCTAGCTATCCTTTCCAGTTTGACCAATGGAATTCCTTCCTAATCTCTTCTACTTGTCCACAAAAAAACTATAACAAGTTTTCCTCATTCAATCCAAGATTCCTTTGGGTACATGTGCTATGGATGACCAATAAACTAGAATACTTTCTAGAACATATTTTACCAATACTAACCTTCCTCCTCAAGAAATCCACCTATTACACCAACAAGTTATTCTATCTTCCATTTTATTTATTAGCCAAGTCCAATCATCCGTTTTATAACCGTTAGGTTTTAGATAAAAACCTAAATACTTGACACCCACATTTAGGGGCTCGATCTTCATAGGTAATAGTTTCTCTAGTCTCCTTAGTAAATCATCACTTAGACCATTTGTCAAAATACAATATTTGTTCATATTGATTTCCAGTCTTGTTGCTTTGCAAAATAAATCTAAAATAGATTTTAAGTAACTTTGTTCCCTCAAATTTCCTCTACCAAAAAGTAAAATGTCATCTACAAACAACACGTGGGTTACTTCAATGGACTCTATAGCTTGTATACCTCTAAAGAATCCAATTTTCTTTGCTTCGTCTATTAGTTTGTTGAGCCCTTATAATACCAAGAGGAATAGAAATAGTGACAAGCAAATTCCTTCATGAGACCCCTCTATGCCCTAAAGAACCCCGAAGGAGATTCATTTATTAACACTGCAAAATTTGAAAATTGCACACACCTCATAATCCATTAATAGATTGAAGTGACAAACCTATTTGAAAAAGAACGAATCTGAGAAAGAGCCAATTCACTTTGTCACATGCCTTTGAAAGATTAATTTTCATGACTAATGCAGGTTGTTTTCTAGTTTTTATTGAATGAAACCCCTCCTCAGTTGTCCCTACGACATCATGAATCTTCTTATTGAAAATAAAGACAAAATTTTCGTCCGAAATGGAATTGGATAGTGCTTGTTTCATTCTATTCACAATGATCTTCAAGATTGTTCTTGTAGATAAGATTTCAAAGGGACATCGACCTGAAATAATCAAAGTTGGAAGGGTCATTGTTTTTTGGAATAAGTGTTGTAAAGGTGGAATTTAAAGCCCCCAACATCTGGCCATATATTATAATTTTCTCAATCACCCTAAGCAACTCATCCTCTAAGAACTCATAGAATCCTAAGAAGAATTCCATTGTCCAGCCATAAGGGCTTCGATTTTTTTCCTTCTTAAAATCCCCTAGACAACTTTTAATTATTCCTTTGTTACCCTTGAATCCACAATTTTATTCATCTCATCATTAAAAAATCTGGGAAACAGTCTGACTACTTTCATAATATCCCCTATATTAGCCACATCACTCTCCTTAAACAAAGGTTTGAAATGTTGTATACCTACATGGGAAAGATCCTTGAAGGATGAGGCCTATGAACCATCTGTACCTTTCAACTCCCAAATATGGTTAAAGATCTTTATGTAGGAAGCATATTTTTGAAAAAAATTTATATTATTGTTTCCCTCAGCCAACCAAATAACACATCTTTTAAGCCTCCACTTAGTTTCTTCTAGCTCCAAAAGTAATTTCTTTTTACCGTCAAGTTTTTTTAATTTCTTACCCTCCTCATCATTGAAAATCCCACTTTGGTAAAAAATATCCTCTATTGTTGCCTCCACATCCTTCAAGTATTTTTTATATTCTTTTGCTTTTTCCTTTTCCCATTATGCAACCACCTTCTTAACCCGAATCAAGTTTTTTGAGAAATGAAGCATGGCAGATTCATAAGTGGATGCTTCATACTTTATCCAGTTTCTCAGAATCAGATCTCTAAAGATTTCCTTTGAGAGAAAGAAGTGATTAAACTTAAATGGAAAGAGGCATTTTGTTTATCCACCTCAAATTATATGTGTGTGTGTGTGTGTGTGTGTGTGTGTGTGTGTGTGAATCAAAGACAACAATGATAACAATAATAGTGGTAGGTCGACACGTTCAAATTTTTACCTGAGTGGGAGGCCCAAGAGAGGGGGAGGGATATGATATGTACCATCAACCTATGTAGTGACAACTCGTCTCCTTTTAGGAAATGTTAGACTCTTCAAGTTTTATGAGGAGGCTACATTCCTCAAGGGGGAACACATTCTTGTTGATGCAATTGATCCACCACTGGGATCATGCTAGGAAATAATTAAAGTTCAATCTCAATCTATGGTACCAACCTACCAAGGAGGATATTTACTTCATCACCATACTATCTAGGAGGGGGGAGTATTTTCCCCATTTCCTCAATATGTTATCTGGATTTACAAGAGAGATTTAGTTGGCATATGTATATAGACATGTGAGTGCAACTATCACTGACCCCAACGACTTCTAGGTTGATAGTGGCCAGTTGTGTTTACATTATTTTGGTGCAAAGGAGGTTAGGTGCTTGTTTCTTATGGTTGTGACACGAGCATACTATACCTATGTTGGACAATGCATTGGTTTCCATTTGATGCACTATGTATACAATTTAGTTAAAAGGCCTAGAATAATTGAGTGGTATACCATTTTTTGTGATGGTTTTATTTTACTCTAGATCACTATCATGCTATGTTTGATGGTAGGATTGTCTTCCTCTTTGATTTAGAGTCATTTAATTTTTTTTTGAGATGTTTCTGGTAACTAGACTAACATTCGACCACCTCCCTCCGAGGTCGATATGTGTATGTGCATGTGGAAACATATATTTCCCAAGAGGGGCCATCTATAGTGGCCATGTAGGATGGTCAATTTAGAGATATTGGACTTTCTAGATAGTGAGTATGATCACATCCTTGATCCTATATGGTAACCATACACAAGGATGGACTAGTGAGGATGTACAAACATCCTATTTAGTCACACCAAGCCACTATATGCAAGAGGTAATATTATCATTGTCTTTTGATTAATCCAATTGCATATTTTTTTTGTCTTATTAAATGCACATGTGATTGATTGTAATGTTTTGTTTAAATTGTCTAATTATTATTGTCTACTATTTTGTAGAAGTTGGCACGTATGTTAGGCAGGTCCCTCCCCAACATGATGAGGAGATGGCTAAGGTAGTTGAGCTACCTCATGTGTAAAGACCCAACAAGCCACGTCATCCATATCGTAGATTTTTTTCGTAGGTGATAGATTAGATATGTGCATTGATGTATTTCCATAGAGTGTTCCCTGTATGAGCTTGAGAGGTCATGCAAGACCCTAATATTATACTGATATGGGTGAGACTTCCCTATGATATGAAATTATTGATGTGTCATGTTGTTAGTTCCCTCAACCTAATCGAGAGGTTGAGGGTTGGTTGATATTAATCTTTAGAATAATATTTTGAGTATGGTGCTCCTCCATCTCATCCTCCTCCTCCACTTCCACCATATCCTCTACTAGAAAACCGACCACCATCTCCTCCAACAACAAACTAACCACCATCTCTTCCAACAATAGACTAGCCACCATCTCCCCCTATAACAATAGACTAACCACCATATCCTCTAGTAGAATATCAACCACAATATCCTACAACAATAGATTAACTACCATATCCTTCAGTAGTATACCAACCACCATCTCCTCCTTGGATGCTACATTCTACATTATTGTCTATTGGAGGTACTAATGCCTCTGGCTTTGGTATCATAAATAACTACTAGTAGTTGACATGTATATATTCGATTGTTACGATGTACATTTGGCATGTGTATTTGAAATTTATATTTGACTTAAGATATATAATTGACATATATTGATTTTGATATTATTGTTCATATATTATGATTTTTCATATAATGTTGATATTAATGTTGTTTTATTTATAAAATATATTTATGTAATTATTTATATTATGATGATTTGTTTGTTTTTAAATTAAATTTGAGATGCCATATTTAACATATTTGAGATGTATATTTGACATATATATTGATTTTGATATTACTATTCATGTATATTATTGATCCAGATGGATGTTGGTGGCCTCCCACCTATTCCAATTGGCTCATTTTGGTAGTTTTCCAGTTCGACAGTTTTTTCCTAGTTTTCGGGTCCCTAACTTCCGAGGTCATTTTCAGACCCTAAACAACGTTTTTAGGGGTCACCACAATTAAGATGTGTAGGGATCGCCACAAACAACATGTGTATTCCTCGGATAGACCTTTCCAACAGGCTATCGTGTGCCTAAAACAGAGATCATATGCAAAAGTTACGACCCCGAGAAGTTGATGTACTAACTTACCCAAACGGGGCCCACATGACTTTTGGCGCTTCATCTCCTAGGGTTAGGTTTTTGGATGTCTAGGGTTTTTGACATTCCTGTTTATTGTAAAAAGGCCTTGAGAGCCTCATTTTAATCATCTTCTGGCGAATGAGCGCAGCCGTCATATCTCTTCTCAGAGATAACTCACCACCATTCTAGCAAGCTTGTTTTATGTTGCATTTTACAGTTTCATCTTATTTCCTTATTGAATAAAAACCATTTTACTGTATATATGTTATTCTGTGTCATGCATCTTTTGATAATAATCTGTATTCATTTCGTTCTACTCATAAAATCTGGATCAGTGGCATCAGAGCGGTCTGCTCCTTATCATTCTTAATGCATGTCCCCAATGAGGTCAGGGTACAAATAATTGGGTCTCGAGCTTGTTTCTATTGAGGACAAAAGCTCTCACATTCCTAAGAAACCTATCATGGTGGTAGAAAATAAAGATGGAGGGACAAGAGATCCTTTCAAAATGTTTCTCGAGGAATCCCTCACGCAACATAGGAATGAGATGATGGATAGTTTTGCGCAAATCCTTCGATGGCTACCAACAGGCGACACATATTCCTCAAACAGAGGCGCTGCCCCCTTCAAGGTACAAATCAACTTTGATATTGCTATATTTGAAGGTTAGATAGATGAAGATGTTGTAGAAAAATGGTTGAATCTGCTAGAAGATTATTTCTTTGTCCATAACTTCTTGAATAGAGAAAATATTACTTTTGCGCTCCTCAAAGTCGTTCCCCATATCAAATATTGGTGGGAAACTTTATGTGAGCAGAAGGAAACATAGGAACCCTGATTATTTACAGTCTTGGTCACCTGGGATTCCTTCAGAGATTGTATTAAGGAACAATACTACCCTGTTGGAAATTATGACAACCTGTATACAAAATGGACCACACTGCGGCAGGAAAGAGACCACGAAGTGCCCGAGTTCACAAATATCTCCCATAACTTGCGCACCAAGTTGGGTATCAAATATTCTGAGCGATATCTGGTGCTCAAGTATCGCGATGGTCTACATAGATACATCCAGGCCGAAATGGAGTTTTTGGACATCTCATCCTTGGGTGCGGCCTACCGATATGCAGTCAAAATTGAGCATAAGCTCAAACAAAAGACACGACAATTTGGGCCTAGGAACCCCTCACAGCAAAATCCAGGAAAGGGTGGCCCCAACCCACAGAACAAAGGACAAAGAAAAGACATACTGCCTCAAGACAACCAATCCAAGCCGTAAGCAAATAAGGACACCGAAAAGACAAAGAAAGACACCGGGAAGTGGTGTGAATTCCATAAGAGCCCCTGGTATAACACTACTGATTATCACTCAAAGTAGTCGTTGGTGGTTGAGGTGAAATCCTTTGAATCAGATGTGGGTTCTGACTCTGAGTCAGAACCAAAAAGGGGGAGACAAATCATTGATGTAGAACTCAGTGCTATTGTTGCTACCACCAACCTCCATCCCGGTGAACCAGATGAGCCAGAGGAAGGCGAGCACTTTTTTCATTCATAGATGTGGGTGAAGGGTACCCCACTGCACTTCATCATTGATAGCAGTATCTAAACGAACCTCATCTCAGTAAAGGTTTTCAAGCGACTCGCCCCACTGACAATGCCACACCCGCAACCCTACACCATCGTATGGCTCCGCCAAGGAAGCGACATCCACGCCAGCCAATAATGTCGCCTGTCATACAACATCAAGCCCTTCAAAAATGAGGTATTGTGTGATGTTTCCCCTCTCGAAATTTGTAATTTTCTCTTGGGCCAACCATATTTGAACAAGAAATTGTATAGGATACCAGAGTCAGTCCCACCTAGTGCTATTTCCTTGATCTCTGCGAAGCAATGCAGGAAGGTCATCTCTTAGACGGAGAAGTTTGTATTCTTCGTGATTCACTCTCATAATGAGTGAAAGATCACAGCCACATCCAGGGTCTTTACAACCAACCTATCCACACAACATAAGCAAGTAGATAAGGTCATGGAAGCATACTCGAATATATTCTCCTCACCTACGGGGGTACCTATGCACTGTCAGGTCAAGCACCCCATCAATCTGACCCCCGACGCACCACTTCCCAATGGGCTAGTCTACCGCTACTCTCTGTTAGAGAATGAGGAGATCAAGGGATAGATATAATAATTGCTCCACAAGGGGAACATATGTCCCAACTCATTACCTTGCGGGAGCCCAATTGTGTTGGTACAGAAGAAATATGGAACCCAACGACTCTTCATTGATTACCGGGCCCTAAATAAAATCATAGTCAGAAATCGGTACCCAATTCCCTGAATCAACAACCTCCTTGATCAGCTCACGGAGGCCAAATACTTTAGTAAGATTGATCTGAAGTCTGTCTACCACCAGGTCTCGATAGAACAAACAGATGTATGGAATACCGCTTTCAAGTTAAAGGAAAGTCTTTTTGAATGGTTGGTCATGTCCTTTGGCTTGAAAAATGATCCAACCACTTTCATGAGGATGATGGACGATATCCTACGACCATTCACCAATACTTTTGTAGTGGTGTATCTAGATGAAATTCTTATTTACAACAAGACTTGGTAACAACACTTGCAACATATTCAACAGGTTCTGCACACCCTGCGATAGCACAAGCTATATGCCAACTTGGAAAAATGCTCCTTTGACATGGACCGGGTCCATTACCTAGGCTACATCGTTGATTAGCATGGTGTACATGTGGATCCATCCAAGATCCAAGTCATCCGTGACTGGCCAGCCCCAACCACACTCACTAAGTTGTGGAGCTTCTTGGACCTTGCCAATTTCTACAGCAGGTTCGTGTTGGGATTCTCTCATATTGGATGGGCCCTCAGCTAAGTAACCAGGGGTGGTGGTAAGGAGAAATTTTTGTGGGGCCAGTCCCAACAAAAATCGTTCAATAATTTGAAGTAGTGCTTGTGCTCAGCCCCAATATTTTCACTATCGAACCTGCAAAAACCCTTTGAGATCAAGACAGATGCTTCAGACTATGTTTTGGGTGTCATTCTCACTCAACACAACCACCCCATGGCCTATCATAGTGAGACACTATCAGATACTATTTGTAAGTACCCTACTTACAAAAAAGAAATGTACTCCATTGTACAAGACTGTCGCCAATGGAGACATTAGAATCTTGGGAAGGAGACAATCATCCACACTGATCATAAGCCATTGCAGTTCATGCAGACACAAGGCAAATTGTAGAATGACTGCCATAAGAAGTGGTCCACATACTTGCAACAATTCCACCTTAACATCAAGTATAAACAAGAAGTACCAATCGCATCAGTGATTGCGTCAGTGACTTCCAGTCGCGACAATCACCACAGTGCTAGACTCTTGTGGCCATGAGACCTCTAGATGGCACCAATTCTATGAGATAGACCCAGAATTCACTACAACCTACCAAATGTTCAGTGCAAACACATTTGTCGCTAATTTCCATCTTCAAGATGGGATGCTGTGTCGTCTGGGCCATATATGCATTCCATCAAGTGAGCGAGTGAAGCTAATCTAGGAATCCCACTATAGTCGAGTGGCAGGACACTTCAACGTCGAAAAGACAGTGGAAATGCTGCAAAAACATTTCTACTAGCTGGAACTTTGACAGGAGGTCAACAAGTATATCAGGTCCTGCATTGCCTGCATTATTGCCAAACCGACCACCAAAAAACATGGCCTATACACTGCTCTTCCTATTCCTGACAGACCATGGGAATCCATCTCCATGGACTACATGTTGGGCCTCCCATCCACCAAACGGGGAAATGACTGTGTTTTTGTGGTTGTTGATCGCTTTTCTAAGATGGCGATTCTGGCCACCTGCAAGAAGAGCATCACAACATAGGCCACTACCAAGATCTTATTTGAATGAGTCTGGGTACATTTTGGAATCCCAAAAACCATTTTCTCAGATCAGGACATTTTGTTTCTCAACACATTCTAGTCAAGCCTCTAGTCACTACTGAACACCAAGCTCAAAAAATTCACGACCTTCCACCCCCAGACAAATGGCCAAACCAAGGTCATAAATCGAATGATCATGCATATCTCGCGCATGTATAATTCCAAGCACCCTCACACATGAGATGAGAGTATTCCCTATGTCCATCATAGCTACAACCGAGCCTTGCATAGCTCAACTGTCCACAACCCCTTTCAAATGGGGTTGGGATTCCAACCATTGGGTCCCATAGATGTTTCAATACCCCTTGCGGTCACCTCAGCCGACTCATCTCCTGCTACAAATGAAGTTAAGAAATCCACCCAGTTCATTGAGCAGATCTAACACATCTGTAAACAAGTTCAGGATATCCTACAGAAGTCCAATGACAAGTACAAGAAGCACCGTGATCAACACGGGGTGCCACATAAGTTTTAGGTGGTCAAAAAAGTTTGGTTGTATTTGCAGAAATAACGCCTTACCGGACCCCATCAAAAGATTTTCCCACTCCATTATGGGTCATACACCATCACCAAGGTTGTGGGTGATAATTATTTTGAGCTCAACATTCCTCCTTTCCTTGCCCTCCATCCAATGTTCAAATTGGATCTCCTTCGACCTAATTTCCCACCATTATTGGACAACTTAGAGATAGCAGAACAACTGACACCAAAATGGATCAAACCCGACCTCATACAACAGACATCCAATGATCATATTGTGGACAAACAGGTCAAGGGCACTCACCAACAAAGGATCCAACTTTATCGAGTTGTCAAAGCATGTCAACTCCTGCACCAAGGAAAGTGGCTCACCCGGGGCCAAATTCAAAAGAAATTTCCTCATCTAATGGGGGAAATCAATGCAATGGAGGAAATTTATTCCTAAGGGGGGAGGATTTATACATATGGATTTCAGTGGCCTCCCACCTATTCTAACTGTCTCATTTTGGCAGTTTTCCAGTTCGACAGTTTTTTCCTAGTTTTCAAGTCCTTGACTTCCGGGGCCATTTTCGAGCCCTGAACAACATTTTTAGGGCTCGCCACTGTCAACATGTGTATTCCTCAGATATAACTTTCCAACGGGATATTGTGCGCCTAAAACAAATCTCGTATGCAAAAGTTACGACCCCGAGAATCTGATGTACTAACTTACCCAAATGGGGCCCACATGACTTTTTGCGCTTCATCTCCTAGGGTTAGGTTTTTGGATGTCTAGGGTTTTTGACATTTCTGTTTATTGTAAAAATTCCTTGAGAGCCTCATTGTAATCATCTTATGGTGAATTAGCACAACCGTCACATATATTCTCAGAGATAAGCCACCACCATTCTAGCAAGCTTGTTTTCCGCTGCATTTTACAGTTTCAATTTATTTCCTTATTGAATAGAAACCAGTTTTACTGTATATTTGTTATTCTGTGTTAAGAATATTTTGATAATAATCTGTATTCATTTCATTCTTCTCATAAAATCCGGATCAATTGTGTCTTTTCATATCATGTTGATGTTGTTTGATTTATAAAATGTATTATGTATGCTTTTTTTTTAACTGAAATGGATATGATTTGTATCAAAATAGTAATGTGGGCGCACTATACAACATAGTAATACACACAAAAAAGATATTGTTGGCCACCAGTGTAGTTATAAGAGTTCCAAATACAAAATTTGTTCCTATGTCATGAGCAATTTTAAAATCCAAACATGCACAACTTGGAATTCTACTAGTATAGATCTCGAGAAATTGTCCTAATATCAAAATTACTTTTTGGTACATGTAAAAAACTTGGAATTAAAAGAAGGCATGCCCACTATGGGATTATTTCTTTCTTTCCTCTTGTTGGTGTTTTTCCTGATCCACTTGCTCCATTTCCATGTCTCATTTTGCTTCTTGCATTATTTCTTCTTCTATTGGAATAGTTGGAGCAACACACAATTGGCATATTTTTGGTGAGAGATTGCAGATGAACTCCTAGTTAAACTTAGAATCAATTGGTAAAACATTCCAGATTGTGCCTCTCGCTTCTTTATTTTATTTCCTTGTTTCACCACTATCTCCATTGCCTCTACAAGCTTATAATTAAGTTCTTTCTCCATGTTAGATAACTTGATATTCAAATTAAACATGTATATATGAGTATCACCTTGAATTCACTCATGGTGTCTTAGAATATGCCTCATTTATGAGGTTTGGAAATAACAAATCTAGGTTTTTGACTCCATATTACCTTACCACCAATTGGCACTAGATAAAGAAATACTAGAGACCCAAATTTAAACATAACATAACTCACCACTTGCTAGAAGTCCCAACATAGAAGAATCTTTTGTGGCCTGGTGAAACCAATCCCATGGGGAGCCTGGTTTAACGAGTCCATGGTCTCCTCTGAGACAAGACAATGATTGAGAATTAAATGGCAATGAAATGAATATCAATATTCCACCTGTGTGAGCCATCGATCCTCTGTCACCCTTAAAACTCTACATTGCTATCAAGGAAAAAGTGTGTGGAAGTACTAAAGGGTATTTGAGTGTTAATTCCCATCGAATTTATATGATAATTGATCATGTACCTTGGATTATATATATGCACTAGGGGATATGAGAAAATGATAAATAATCCCCTTTTTTCATAAGCATTACAATGCCAAGTTGAATTGTGTCATTGACCAACTTATCAACCTTATTGATTTGATCCCTAGAACTTGAAAAAATTCAATCTCGTCGAACTTTCTTGTATCATTTTGAATTTTGATAATAAGCCTTTCCAGAGAGAAATCCTTTGAAGAGGAAAGATAATGCATATGGTTGATTATGAGAGTTTGATCCCCAATATCCAAAAGTCTTTTAATCCTTCTTGAGTCTAGACATTTCGATCCTTGACAAAGGGTGAGTGCCTTCACTTGATTATTGGTGGTTTCCCCTAATCACAACTCGAAACTTGATTCACAATTTCCTTTGGGATCATAGATGACCCCCATCACACGTACCATCCCTAAAATGTATTGTGTATGTTAATGATTAACATCATCAATGATTTCTACGTTTTTAAATAAAATTTGAGATGTATCACATATTTAAATTTTAGATGCCATATAATGTTTAACTCTAGTTATATGAAATCATTTAATTTGAACTGTAATTGCAAAAAGTTATAATCATTTAAAGCCATTATAAAATGTTTAACCGTTTTTCAAGGTGAATGCTTTGTTGTGCAAGAAGATGCAATATGTTGATTAAACATATTTACAAACTTAATTAAATGATTCAACCAATGATCGCTTGATTCAATTAATATTTTAAATTGATCTTTAGATTAAATTGTATTTTTAAAATTTATTCTTAAATATTTTTATTAAACTTTTCATTGATTTTGATAAATTGAAATTATTATAGTTAAACCTAGCAAAATAATTATTCCTTCAATTTTATACACGATAACATCATGCATATTAAATCATAAAAACAATTCCAAATCAAATTTGATTGTTTTTTACAACAATTTGTTTGATTACATATTATGTTAAATCATGAAAATAATTCTAAATTTTTATTAAAATATAAAATAAGATTAAAAAGTCCTTCAACTAAACTAACCTTGATGATAATAGTTGTAATATCAATCTTACAAATAGTGATAATATCTTGCATATATATTAAATCATGAAAACATTTGTAAATCACATTTGTATAATTTTAGAAATCAATTAATTTGATTAAATCTTGTATTAAATCATGAAATAAATATAAATTACTATATTAAATATAAAAAGAGATAAAAAATACCCTCAACTAAACCAACCTCGACGATAATAGTTGTTAATATTAATGTTACAAAATGATACAACATACATATCTTACAATTAAATGCTCACATTCTTAAGATCTTAAAAAATTGTAAGATATGAATGTAATGTCGTGGGATGCTTATAATTAGATCTTACAATTAAAAATTTTAAAAATAATTTCTCTTAGAATGTCCTACATATACCCACATTAGCTCTCAATTTCAAAATATTTGTAACACTATTGATCTTCATAATTTGTTAGCTCATCAGAACCAAGGAGATTTATGAGAGCTTCTCTCTTATCTTTTGATCCGGATTTATGAGCGGAACGAAATGAAACCATAGATTTATAATGTTAACAAAGAGACACAGTGAACAATAACAGAGATACAGTAAAAACTTGACTTCTGTTAAATAAGAAATATGTTGAAACTGTAAACTGCAGACTGTAAACAAGCATACTAGAATGGTGACAACTCATCTTTGAGAAKAGATGCGACGGCTACACTCATTCGCAAGAAGATGAATACAATGAGGATCTGAAGGCATTTTTAAAATAAACATGGATTTCAAAACCATAGACATCCAAAAACCTTCAAAACCATAGACATCCAAAAACCTAACCCTAGGAGATGAAGCACCAAAAGTCATGTGGGCCCCGTTTGGGTAAGCTAGTACATCAACTTCACACGGTCATAACTTTTGCATACGATCTTTGTTTAGGGTGCATGATAGCTCATTGGAAAGGTATTGATGAAGAGATTCATTTAGGGGGCTCAATGAGAACCTAGATCWTGAAAATGTTTCGCTTAGTCCCTCAAAATAGCCCCAAAAATTTGGGACCCGAAAAACTGCTAAACATAGTAAGCTGCCAAAACATTGTTTTGAGCCAGTTGGACAAGGTGGATGGTCATTGAGATCCTCCTGGATCAATCCTCCATCCTTAGGAAGAAATGGTCTCCATTGCRTTGAGTTCCCTCATGAGATGAAGAAATTTCTGTTAAATTTGGCCCCGGGTGAGCCACTTTCCTTGGTGTAGGAGATGCCCTGCTTTGACAACCTAATAAAGATGGATCCTTTGCTGGCAAGTGCCCTTGACCTGTGTGTCCATGATATGATAAATGCATTCCTATTCCATGTAGTTAGGATTGAGATATGTTTGTTTCAACTATTCTTCTATCTCCAAGGTGTCCAATAATGGTGGAAAATAAGGTCGAAGGAGGTCTGCATTGAACACTGGGTGTAATCCAAGGAAGTGGGGAAGATTGAGCTTAAAATCATTGTCACCCACAACCTTGGTAATGATGTAAGGTCCATAATGGAGTGGATGAAGCTTCTGATGAGGCCCTGTAAGGCGTTCTTTCTGCAAGTGCAACCAAACTTTTTCGCCCACCTGAAACTGGTGTGACACCTGACCTGAATGTTGTTTTACATATGTCCTCCTTCCTGACCCAGATCTGGTGGTATCCTAATCGTAGATCACCCTTTGAGAATTACACCTCCCCATGCATCTCATCGATCAAATCATCAATCCAAGGTATCGGGTATCTGTTTTTTATGGTCTTCTTGTTTAGATCCCTATAGTCTATGCACATCCTCATAGTACCATCTTTCTTTTTCATGAGTACAACTGATGAGGTGAAAGGACTAGAACTAGGTAAGATGTGTCCCATCTCTAGTAGCTCCTTTATGGACTTTTCTATTTCATACTTGAATCTCTTGGGATTCCTGTAGGGAGTGGTGATGATGGGATTTGACCCCTCCTCTAGCTCAATGGCATTCTCGAACCCTCTGTTGGGTGGTCTCCCTGCTAGAAATGGTTCAAACACTCTCTCATGATTTCCAAGAAATGTATAGATGTCCACAGGGTAATTCTACCATTCATGTGATGGACTCTCCATAGTGATCAATAATTTTTTTGCGCAAGCCACACCCTCATTTTTAAAAAGGCTTTACATGTGTTGGTTAGACACGATCCTAGGGGCACCTGTTGACATGCCTCTCAAGAAAAACTGTTTCCCATCCTTGTCCTATAATTCCATCCTCATATCCTTATAATTCATGTGGATATCTCCCAAAAATCCTAGCACCACATGAGTATCTGCTAAATCCACAACGTAAAATTTGTCAGTCAACGTGTAGTTTCCCAAGGTTACTTCCAGTCCCCTGATCCTCTGAGTACACATCTTTTTTCACCCATCCGCTACTACCACATTGAATCCTTCAAAACACTCTTCAAGGATCTTTCTCCCGGTGACAAGTGCAACATCAATGAAGTTGTGGGTGGCCCCACCGTCCACCAATGCCGTAACCCTCTACCCTTGCACAATACCTCTGACCCTGAAAGTATAGTATTTAGGGACCACTGAAAGTGTAGAAATGGTTACTCCCTTGGGACTATCTTGCAATGGTGCATGTTCTATGCTATGCAATGTCTCACCACTGTCTTTTCCAACACCTTCTTCCTCCCCGTCATCATCTTTGTCGGAAACTACCTCAATGTAATGGACCTTACCTTTACCCATACATTTATGACCTGGTTCCCACAGATCTTTGCAACTGAAGCAAAGTTTTTTCCTCCTTAATTCTCTCTGAGTCTCATCATCCACCATGTCCTTCCCTATCCATTACTTTTGTGGAAGCCTTGTCTCCTTACCTCCTTGAGGGATGAAGGATTTCATCGATATCTTCTTGTTGACTACGTCCTTCGTGTCTTGGCATCTCATGATGGATTCATGCAATGTGGTTGGCCTAAAGGCCTTCACCCATCCTCTGAGGAGTTCATATAGACCCTCCATGAATAGCATCACCAATATCGGTTGAGAGATATTTGTCACCATAACTGCCATCCTTTGAAAATTTGTGATGTATGCTTCTTGTGTGCTTGTTTGTTTCAACTGTTCCAACTCCCTGAAATGTATCTCAGGGTCCTTCTGGTCAAATTTGTTCATCAAGTTCTAAGTGAAGTCCACATATGAAGTGATGTTGGCATGCCCTAATGTTACCATCCCATGGTACCACCATTTGTGAGCTTCTCCTTCCAATTGAAGGGTGGCATAATTAATTGCTTCGGCTTCGGTCATAGGATTAAGTTGGACATAAGTATCCAAATTATGTACCTAAGCCCTGGACGTGCTCTTTATGGACCCATCGAAGGGTGGAATAATAAACCTTACCACCTTACGCATGAGATCAAATTTCCGTGGGCTCTGTGCTCCCTTGTTCCCCTCCTTCAAACCATATTTATATTTAAGGTTGCTTAAATATTTATAGGAAACTTTCTCCTGGATATCTTCATGTACCATCTCATACTCCCTATATGAGGTGTTAACATCAAACCCATGATCTGGTTGCTCCAATTCCTCCATAGGTTGCTATGTCAGGAACTGTGGTAATAAAGGCCTAGGGATCTTGATACTCCTATTCTGGGTCAGGGTATGGATATTACTACCTTCTGTATAAGCTCCACTTCCTTTATGGATGTCCTCTAACTGGTTTCCATTACAGCCTCTAGGGTTTTGATTTGCTTGATTTTTGGTAAAGAATTGTGTCAATTTTTGTTGTTCGTTGACCATAGATTCCAATAGTCGTGAGACTATGTCTTCACCATGGTCTCCCATGCCTCCTTTTGGATTCAACTCTGTGTGATTTGCTTCTATTTCTTTTTCCGGTGACTCTTGAGAGGTATATACCCCACACCCTTTTCTTCTAGGTATCGATTGTTGAAATAATGTAACTGCGAAGAGCATTCTTATTATTATTGGATTAAATCCCCATTGCGGATTAATCATGTCATTATTATTATTATTGTTATTGGATTAATCCCCACTGTGGATTAATCATGTCATTATTATTATTATTGTTATTGGANTTAAAGGTGGGTTTACCCACCCAGAGTGAGAGGTCGACCCTACCAGTGGTGACCTTTCACACGTGCCAGTCTTGTATAAATAAGAGGCTAGTGCCTCACTTCAAACACACAAATCACTTGCTCATTTCTCTTATGAGGCAAGCTGCAATTACCAGAGAGAAGAGAAGAAGAGTGGCACATCTCTTGGGGAGGACTTTCTGTATTGGTTTGAGTTATCTCTTGAACATTGTATAAGCTATTTATGATAAGGAAGTTTTTGTTGGGTTTTCTTCCCCTAGAGGGTTTCCCAGGATAAATGTTGTGCCTCTTGTGAATGTGTATTTCTCAGTGATCTTGTTCTTATTATGCTCTTATCTATTCAAATTCAAAGAACTATAATAATGGTATCAGAGCCAACCTGAAGGAAACACTATTTGTAAGAGAAAAACGTCACTGCTGCAGCACCTGCAAATTAGGGTTTTGAAAAAGTATCTCTTTTTAGCTCCCTAAACATCTAGAAAGTTGCGCTCTCCCCCCGGAATCAATTTGGCACCTAGAGCACACCTTTTCAGTGGCTGGATCTCCTGGAAAGTGAAACCATAGTTTCACAAAAGTACCAAAAGTACCAGAAAACCAGTACCAGAAGTACTAGAAGCACCAGTCCAGAAATCCGCAGATCAGATTTGACGGGGTAAAAATTGGATTTTCTCAGATCCGAGGACACCAGGATACTCGCCTTAACCAAGCGCACCTCCTAGTAAAGTCAAAATTTGATTTTGATCATTTTCAATTTTT
>JASDQU010101767.1:111608-124529 GCA_032191745.1 Picea mariana | reverse complement strand
TGGCAGAGTCTAGAGAGAATTTTCCTTAACCAAGGGAAGTACACGGTCGAAATCTTAAAGAGATTCGACATGCTAGAATGCAAGTCCATGAATACTCCCATGGAAGTGAAGCTGAAGCTGTTGTTCGATACTTCGTCAGATTTGATAGATGTCACTCTGTACAGACAGATTATTGGATCGTTGATGTACCTTACGAACACCAGACCAGACGTCTGTTTTGCAGTGAACACCTTGAGTCAGTGTTTGGTAGAGCCCAGACGTGTTCACCTAATGGCTGCAAAATATGTGATGAGGTACCTTAAAGGTACAGTGGATTATGGTCTCAGCTATGATGGAGATCATGACTTCACATTGATTGGATATACTGATGCAGATTGGGCAAGAAGCGTTGCTGATAGAAAAAGCACTCCCGGATGCTGTTTTAGTTTGGGATCAGCTATGATCTCGTGGTAGAGTAGGAAGCAATCCAGTATTGCTCTCAACATAGCAGAAGCAGAGTACATTGCCACATGTTCTGCTAGCTGCGAAGCTATATGGATTCAAAATTTGCTGACATGCCTATTTGATTTGGAGATGAGAGCAACCGCGATTTTATGTGACAATCAAAGCTGCATTAAAATGACAGAGAATCCTGTGTTTCATGACAGGTCGAAGCACATAGAGATCCGCTATCATTTCATCCACAACATGGTACAGAGAGGAGCCTTGAAGCTCCAGTACATTAGCACGGATGAACAGGTTGTTGATGTGTTGACTAAGCCTCTATCTCATGTAAAGTTTGAACACTTTCGAGATAAGCTTGGTATAGTCCGAAAGGACCCTCCCTGAAAGGGGGAGTATATGTATTCCTTGCTTCTGACCTAGTTGTTAGATGTAAAGCAAGATGAGTCATGCTTCTGACCTCGCTGTTAGACGTAAAGCATGATGCTGTGTGATCCTTGCTTCTGACCTAGTTGTTAAACGTAAAGCAAGATGAGTCATGCTTCTAACCTCGTTGTTAGACACAAAGCATGACGTTGTGTGATCCTTTCTTCTGACCTCGCTGTTAGACGTAAAGCAAGATGAGTCATTGCTTCTGACCTCATTGTTAGACGTAAAGCATGATGCCATGTGATCCTTGATTCTGACCTCGCTGTTAGACGTAAAGCAAGATGAGTCATGCTTCTGACCTAGTTGTTAGATGTAAAGCATGACGTCGTTGATTCCTTGCTTCTGACCTAGTTGTTAGACGTAAAGCAAGATTATTCCTCACTTCTGACCTCGTTGTTAGACGTAAAGCGAGATGTTGATGTGTTCCTTGCTTCCGACCTCATTGTTAGACGTAAAGCAAGATGAGTCATGCTTCTGACCTAGTTGTTAGACATAAAGCATGACGTTTTGATTCCTCGCTTCTGACCTAGTTATTAGACATAAAGCGAGATGGTGACATTCCTTGCTTCTGACCTAGTTGTTAGATGTAAAGCAAGATGTGACTGACACTGAGCTACCAGCTTAATCGCTGTGACATTGAGCCAATGTAGTACTATGATGTGCCAGTCTAGTGTTGTGATGAGGTATCATTTTTACTGATACATATTTGATGCAGATGATGATAGCATTCTTTCGAGAATGATGATGCTGTCGATGAAGAAAACTTTCGATGAATCATAAATATGCTAGCCAATGTTTCAAGATGATATTGACGATACTATCCTCCAGATGCCACTGATGATGCAAACCTCTCTCGCCTGATGCTGATGAAGAATACCCTTCTTGTTAAGGGGGAGTGTTGAAATAATGTAACTACGAAGAGCATTCTTATTATTATTGGATTAAATCCCCATTGCGGATTAATCATGTCATTATTATTATTATTGTTATTGGATTAATCCCCATTGTGGATTAATCATGTCGGTAATTGTATAAGGACCAAATCCCCTTTTGCGGATTGGTCATCGGACAATTATAAAGGGCATAATAAGAAGTCAGCCCCAATAGTTATTATGGAAGACCCAGAATTAATTAAAGGTGGGTTTACCCACCTAGAGTGAGAGGTAGGCCCTGCCAGTGGTGACCTTTCACACATGCCAGTCTTGTATAAATAAGAGGCTGGCGCCTCACTTCAAACACACAACTCACTTGCTCATTTCTCTTATGAGGCAAGCTGCAATTACCAGAGAGAGAAGAAGAAGAGTGGCACATCTCTTGGGGAGGACTTTCTGTATTGGTTTGAGTTATCTCTTGAACATTGTATAAGCTATTTATGATACTGAAGTTTTTGCTGGGTTTTCTTCCCCTAGAGGGTTTCCCAGGATAAATGTTGTGTCTCTTTTGAATGTGTATTTCTCAGTGATCTTGTTCTTATTATGCTCTTATCTATTGAAATGCAAAGAACTATAATAATGGCATAAACATTAACATCAATGTAGTCACAGGCTGGAAGAATCACCAGCTCTGATACCATTGTAATGTCCCCAACTAGGTTGGGTGGAGATATTACATTTCTGCCCCAAATTATTGTTCCTTCTTAAGTTAATGTGTTGTTAACCTCTTATAAAATTGTTTACTCAATGAGAAATATTGTTAAACATATAGAAAACATCCATTACACAAGATTTAGAGGAAATAACCATGGCATATTATTATGGATGGAAACTCCCAAAAATCAGTACAATAATAACTATGGGTTGTAATAACAACTACAGAATATGGCTAAGAAAACAAGCTAATGGATTCTAGGAAGCATCGCAATCTACTAAAAAACAACACAAGAAACTCGAAATGATACCAATCGATGAAGCCTAAGGCTCTCCAAGCCCTACAGTGCTCTGCTCTAGTGAATTCCACTCTGCAAGTGGTCCTCCAACTCCTCAAAATGCTTATACCGATCCGATCTATTGAAAACCCCTAATTTACAGGGGTCGTTGTGTGATGTCTGTGAGGTGTCTTACATGGCCTCATGTGATGACCCTTTCTCAACCTGGGGGGATGCTTCCTGCTATGGTTGTGAAAAACCCTCTGATGTCCGTAGATATGATAAATGGATCCCTTCTGAAAATCACCACAAATACTTCATGATAACTAAACTCTCTCTGGAACAAAATCAAGCACCACAAAGAACTCCAAGAGGACTCTGGATGAATCCCTTTCTTGTCTATCTAGGGTGGACATTGCACCACCAAAACTAAACCTACAATGGAATGGTTTTTCCCAAAACCCAACGAAAACACTGGCTACAAGAGCACTCAATAAGATATCAAAGCATAATCACAATGGGAATGTTTCTCCTTTATTTATCCTTCCTTTGGACCTTCTCGATCTTTCTCCCATTTTGACCAAATCAAATTTATTTCCTCCAACTCCATTTAATATAATTAATTATTTTATTTAATGTCACTTTTAGGGTTTGTACATCTATTAACCTAGTGACACCTCCTTGACTCCCTTTTTCCTTGTTGACTATAACCTACAGGAGTCGTATAGGCTATTGAGTCATCCAACCATCACGGTTAATTGGAAGAGGACATTACATAGAGACATTTTATCAATATACAAGCATTTATATTCAAAATTAATTTTGGAATTGGATGTGGCATGACCTCAACTAGTTTCTAATGAATACAGGGCATGTAGGTTTCTTAGCATGATATAATAGATCTGCCATTATATGTTTGTAATATTTTATTTATTGCAAGTTACAAAGAGATTGACTAAGAAACATGTGACTTTTCATCACTTTCAGTGCCATAAAACTCTCTGCTAACATCATTTATCGAATCCTATATTGGATGAGAGCTAGTTAATATTGGAACCAAATCTCCCAATTTAAACCACCAAATTGCTAGATGTCCAATAAAACCCTAAGTAAATCTTAAGACTACTTCCTACTCAATGAGTGTTCCATATGAGAGGGCATGTTGGTTTTAAACCCATCCTTCCCATGCATTAAGGTTTTTTCTAATCTTTTGACGGATTTTGCAGTCAAGATTAGTTATAGGATAGGCTTCTTAAAAACATCTCATGGTGGTTTTTATTGGAGAACGTGTTGATTGGGTAGAGGTGGTCCTTTCTTGGAAAACCGCTTGAAGTATCCAATAGAATTGGGCTTCAAATGTGTTGGAGGAGATGAACATGTAAATGTATCTCCTTGGATATAAGAAGTGATTTATCCTGCATCAGGCATTACAATATCCAATTCCTATTATATTTTTAAAACATTTAACTTATAACATTTTGTTTGTTCTTTAACCTCTACCAGTTCTTTTTGAACTCTGTTAATATCACCTTGGAGAAAAACTTCGACTTGGTGGTCTTTAGGGTTACTAAAGGGATAATATTATAGGGTATCTGAACTTAAAACCTTATATTCTAGCAATATTTCCCTTTCTCTCTTTCAAAGGAAGAAATTTCAGGAATTAATGCTTTATTTAGATCGTGTACTTCCGAAAAAACAAAATTAGGAAAATATTTTGGTTTCCTATTTACTGTTGAAAGAATAAGCTCCATTACTTCATGTATACTAGATAATTTGTTTCCAAAGTCTTCAAGTTTTTTTTTTCTCTGTTCTGTCAACTATTGAGTACATTGAATTAATTATATTTTACTATCAACAACATAAACTTGTTCTTTCAAGTTTTCATTCATTTATTTCAAGAATAAAATATGTGTGGTTGTCATCAAGATTCCTAGTTAAGAGTGATTGTTGTAGATTGCTATAGTTTAACAATTTTTCTTTTGAAGAAACTGTATTATCTTCTTCCTTCCTATATTTTATAAATGTGAAATATGCAACCTTATTATCTTCTATTACATGTTTGAAAGACTGTGCTGGAATATTTCTTCTTTTAGAAATAGAATAACTAGATCCTTCTCTAGGAAGTCTCATAATTCATATGAAAAATAGGAACGTCATCGTCTTCTTTATTTTTTGATTTTTTCTTTATTAAGTCATAGTATTTACAAACCACATGACTCTCGTTATGACACAAATATATATTAGGCTTAGCTTCTACTATATCCATATGTGAATTTTTTATACTAGAGCTTGGCTTAGATATATGTGTAGAATTAGACTTCTAAAATCTAATCACATTAGCATTAAACTTCTATTGTAATTTTGGTTTCCTGGGGACTATCGGTTCTAAGAATCTAGAAGAAATACTCACATACTACTCTTGACATTCTTCTAGATAAGAGGGTTATGTGAATTCAAGAACAATAGGAGTTATATTACTCGGGCCAACTAACATGCTTTCATGCAATGCACATTGGCTGAGCTATGGATAAAGAGAAGAAATGGTAGTGGAGATAAATCTTAAACATATGTTAACATAGAGTTGGATGACATGAGATTGATCAGACATATTAAAGTAAGACAATTGAACATAGGCTTGGAGAAAAGAATGGATATATGGGTCAATTAAGCTAACAACATATCTTGGAACCACTGAAGATCAAACATGACCATTGTGTAAATGAGACTCAAGGTCATAAACCATGATGTCTGTGAATATTTTATGTCCAATGTCTACTACACAAATTAGTCTATTGACATTTAAACCAGGTTTGAGAAGAGTATTTATAACCATGGATTAGTCCATATTGAAAGTCTTCTTCTGATATTAAGGGAACTTGACATGCATGATTAATGAGACTAATTGGTGTATTACAAGATATATATATTATTTTTTAACTTTCTCTGAAGTTAAATATTCCCAAATCATAAATTTTTTAAGTTGGGACTTTTGTCAAAGACCAATTGGGATTTGGTTCAAATTCTTGGACTAACAAACTTTGATCATAAATAATTCTATGAGAATCCTCTTCTGAACCCCAAATGAGGAGGCTCAAGATTTATTTATAGTTTTTACATTAGGTATTCGGTAGCAAGTAACCCACATTTTCCCATATGGGAATCTTAGTACATAATATGTAACATGTGCCAAAAGACAAATGATAGGCATGCATGCCTTGAAAACATTGAGTGGGAAAGTGGTGACAACAACTTGTTATTGTTAGAAAGTAATGGATGTGCTCGTTTAACCATAGACAATATAGCAATATTGTCACCCAACCATAGGCCGAAGCCACCCCCGAGCACCTTAACCTTGACAGATAATTATTCCGGAAGCAAACCCTAGGCTTAATAACCAAACAAGGTGAAGCACCTCTCTCCAAGGATAGCACACCAAACAAGAATAACCAAAACTTATCAGAGAGTCCAACCCAGAAAATCGAGAATGCAGATTGCAGAACTGCCGGCAGCAACTGCTCCCAAGACTTGTGCACAAATTGGCATTCTGCAATTCGCACAAGTGTACTTCTGCAGTTCTGAGAATACTGGCTAAAATGAAGACTGGCCTCCTATATTTATACTGTTTCTGCCAGACTGCCTAGGCCGACTTCTCATTCTGGGTGCTAATTACTTAGTATATAATATTTCCTTTAGCCGACTTCTCTTTTGGAGGCTAATAACCTAATACAAATCATTCTCTTGAGCCGACTTGTCTTCTAGGTTTCTTAACCAATTATTTAGGGTTTCTTCTTGCTTCCCAGAATATTCTATTCTTGTCAAGTTTACACGTGGAGGTAAATACCTCCCACAGCTACCATAATATCAACACTCCCTCCTAGCTAGGGAGTTATTGAAGGCAATGATCTTGAGCACAAACATACCATTCAACCAGTAGCATCATCATAGTCGTATAGACTATCTCATGATCAGATCATCAGCACTATCAGTGTCATCTGAAAACATCAACTGCATCATCTCTCGAAACCATACTCCATCTAAGTAATCAAACATGATGCTGAATAAGTCACTCAATCCAAGGAGTGATACAAAATCCATTCTTCTAATTCGGGCATATGGCCTAGAAGAATAGATGTCCTGAACCATTTTATGTCTGGAGAATCTATGTTCATGAGTACATTGATCATCCATCTAGCTGATAATCATTTTCAACACTTCTGATAGTATACAGGGAAATCAGAACAATGTCATTCAATATAACACAACTGTGTCTATCCATAGTAGTACACAACTACAATCCAGTGGTACACTACCACACTAGGTAGCACAAAACTACTTGATCAGTGACATATAGTCACAATCAGTGGAACACATCCACCACAGTAGCATACATATACTGTCCAAAGACAAACAATCTCCATGGAAATCATATCATCTGATATCAACCTGCAAACAAAACAAAGAAACAATGTTATGATATATACTGAATCACCTAGGCCATTCTTCCACTCACATCTGTGAGACCTGGAAGAGCATCTGTCCTCAAAAGGTAAAACATCAGTCATGAGCTACTAGACTATTCTTCTTGAGCATAGAAGAATAACTGTCCTGATTTTTGAGCCTGGACCATTCACCTATCTGGGCCATTCCTCTGACACTAAACAAAGTGAAACCTGGAGAGAATGAGTCTGCCCTAGGGAATGCCTATCCCTGATTGCTAAACCTAGATCATTCACCTATCTGGGCCATTCCTCCGACAATAAACAAAGTGCAACATGGAGAGAATGAATCTACCCTAGGGAATGACTGTCTAAACCATTTCCTAAGGAAATGATTGTCTTGCACCAACCTCCAAAACATACCATTCTTCAAAACTGCTCACAACTGTGAGCTTCAAAATAACGATTGTCCGACGAGGCAGACCAATCTTCTTGACCACTACTGAAAGTGACTTCCAAGAAGAGAGACTTTCCTAGACCATTCCCCCACAATGGCCACAAGGGGAATCACTGTCTATGGTACATCAACAATCCATCGAACCATTTTCATTATGAAAATGACCGTTCGATTTGGACCATTTTCCGAAATGGAAAATGCTTGTCCATTAGAAATCTTCAAACCACTTTCCAAACTGGAAAGGGGAACTGCTCATCCTCCACCATTTTTCGAACTAAAAAATGACTTTCCATAAATCAATAACACATCAATGCTCCCTCCAAACCTGGGAGTCATCTCTTCCCTTTTTAATAAGGAAGTCGCCTCCACGAGCTCCAGTTTTTTTCTTGAGTATGCAAACTCTTTCATATTGGATAGAGGATTTACCAAAATATCTGCTTATCTTCTCATATGTGGAGATATATTTGAGAAACAATTCTCCTTTTTGGACCTCATCACGGAGAATGTAATGCTTGATCTCAATGTACTTCGGTCTTTCTGGAACACTGGTTTTCTCTGAAGGCTTCATATAGCTCTGCTCATTATAGTATATCATGGTTGGATTCAACTCTTTTGTTTCCTGCTAGCTTATGACATCGTGGTAAGGGTCAAACTGGAACATATTCAAGTGACACTTCTTCTGTCATCATGAGAGCTTGTCGTGGATTGGCAATCCATCATCCTGGAGTTCTGAGTAACCAGTCTGATACAATATCTCTATTATAGAAATTTTTCACCACGCTTCTACTATGCATTGGAGGCTCTACACCAAATTGTTTGAATCCATACAATATCTTCTTCCATCTACATACAAGAGTCTCTTTCTGGTATACCTCAAAAAACTTTGAGGTTTCTCTACATACGCTTCTTGTTCTGTTGAGGAAAGCATTCCTTACATTCATCGGATGTAAACTCCAATTCATGGATATAGCAGGAGATATAATGTCTAAGTTAGAGGCGTGTCTGGAACAACTATCATCATAGTCCTCTCCCTCCGTCTGGGAGAACCTTTAGTTCTAGATCTTGCAATGCTTTCATTCATAAGTCTTCCATATATTGTTCTTCATCAGAACTTTCATTTCTCCTACTTGATTGCTTCTAGAGGGTTCAGATCAAATTGGTAGTCTTGTGATTCTTGATATAATGACTGGTTGTTCTAGATTTTCTTTCTATCTTGGAATCTTCATGTTCTTCTTCATGTTTCTCTTTAGCTCTTGGGTCCATGGAATTTTCTATAGATTCCATGCCCTGAAGTTTCTAACTTTCTTCCTTTCATCATAGGATCATGGATGTGGATGGACAACCAGTGATACTTTAAGGCTTCTTTTCGAAGAATACTTCTTCTCAAGTCAGACTAAACACGTGCTGCTTTTCATGGCTGCTACCATTGATGGGAACATGGATAGATACTTCATAATCTTCAATGGATCATATTATTTAGGATTAGCTCCCTCCTAATCCTTTCTTTATTCATGCTCTTCCTTTGGAAATATATAAACGACTCCCTCCATCTAAGAGAGTCCATGCTTTCGTCTGCATCTTTATTTCCTTCTGCAAAGTGTCACAAGTCTCTTTCTAATTTCCTCTTGAATGATGACTTCTTTCTATTTTTACTTCTTCCGGGTTTCTTCAAGTTTGATTATGATTTTGGCTTATATTGCAGTCGTTACTTATGTTAATAGCTTCCACATGAATTGTTACCAGGGGTTGTTTATGTACTTCATCCTTTCATGTGTATTGCCTGACTTGTAGTTATCGTGATAACAATCCTTATCTTGTTTTTCTTCCATAGGTATTGTTTCTCTTTGAACATCTTATCTTCTAAGAAATATATATGCAAGATATGTACAGAAACTATGTAAACATGGTATGTACAAGAATTATGAAGAATATTGTTACTTTGTCTTAGAAGAAGAAGTTTGTTTTATCCTGCTTGGTCTTCTTTGAGGGTTCCCTTTCTTTGGCAATTGATGCTTCGTGTGTTTCCTTCCTTTTATTTAGCTCGGGACAATGATTCCTGTAGTGACCATATTTTCGACAATTGAAGCATTGTATTTTGACATATCCTTCTCTTGATTTGGCTTCTTCTTTGACCCAAACTTCCTTTTACTCCTGAAATTATTGAACCTTGTTGTGAAGGCTTGATCATCGTATTCCTTTTCGGGTTTCTCTTTTGCACTAATCCTTGATTCTTCCTTTGCATAACAACTCCAAAGTTATTCAAATGTAGGATACTCCTTCCTTGTATTCATGCTTGCGGAAAATGCATCCCATGTCTCGGGAAGACCATTGAGTACTATATTTACCAGTTCCTTCTCTGAAATGATCTCTTCAATAGATTGTAGTTGATCTCTTAACTGAGAGATTCTCACAAAGTATGATGCTATGTTTTCATCATCATTCATTTTCATGTCATAGAGCTCATTCTTCAGACTCATTACCTGCCCAATGTTTCTGACTGAGAAGAGGTTTGTTAGGGAATCATACATATTCTTAGATGAGCCAAGATGGGAGATGTAGGGTATCAAGTGGTATTTTATAGAATCCACTATGATACTCATGGCATTGATGTCAATGTCTTTGAACTTCTCCATAACTGCAACGTTATGAGGTTCCTTCTCTTTGACTTCTTCGAACTGTAGTTCCACGATCTTTCCCTTCACGATATCCAACACTTTATTCCTGGCAAGGATGAGGTCAATCCTTGTCTTCCATGCTCTGAAGTTAGAAGCCCCTTCTAACTTGTTTTCTGACTTCATAGAGTAATTCATAACTACTTTGACTTGGTCAACCCTTGATTTTGACCAAAAACTCAAACTTGACGTTTTAGCTTGCTGAGAGTACCAGGAGATGCGCTAGGCTAGGGTGCACTAGGCTATCCAGAAATTAGGTCAATCTCTTCACTTAAGGTGCCTCAACGAGAGGGTTAGGGTTTCGTTGCTGCAACAAAAACTGGATGCAAATGCAACTACATCTGAGCAAATCCTCCCAATCTATCTTCCAACGGTTATACTATCCGAAAATAGTGTGGACCCATAACCTGTTAGAAAGTAATGGATGTGCTCATTTAACCATAGACAATATAGAAATATTGTCACCCAACCATAGGCCGAATCCACCCCCGAGCACCTTAACCTTGACAGAGAATTATTCCGAAAGCAAACCCTAGGATTAATATCCAAACAAGGTGACACACCTCTCTCCAGGGATAGCGCACCAAGCAAGAATAACCAAAATTGATCAGAGATTCCAACCCAAAAAACCGAGAATGCAGATTGCAGAACTGCCGGCAGTAGYTRCTCCCAAGACTTGCGCACAAACTGACCTTCTGCAGTGCGCACAAGTGTACTTTTGCAGTTCTGAGAATACTAGCTAAAATGAAGACTGGCCTCCTATATTTATATTGTTTCTGCCAGACTGCCTGGGACGACTTCTCATTCTGGGTGCTAATTACTTAGTATATAATATTTCTTTTAGCCGACTTCTCTCTTGGAGGCTAATAACCTAATACAAATCATTCTCTCAAGCCGACTTGTCTTCTAGGTTTCTTAACCAATTATTTAGGGTTTCTTCTTGTTTCCCGGAATATTCTATTCTCGTCAAGTTTTACACGTGGAGGTAAATACCTCCCGCAGCTACCATAATATCAACAGTTATATCATCCTATGAGGGCTATTCCTGATGGATATACCATAAGGGGACCACTTTATGTGATTTACATGTATAATTAGAGATAATATCATTATTTTTGGGCCCAATAAGATTCCTTTTTAGATTTCCATATGATTCTCAATATTGAGAATCTCTTCCTCAGTTAGATCGTCTAAGTAATCTTAAAATTCATATTCTAGTTGTAGATTATTATTAACATAATAATTTGATATGTCATTTGTTTCAATCATGTTTGCATCCTTGATCAATATTGGAGCACTATATGGATTGTTGGAGGTGAATCCATGCTAGAAAGGTGATCCCTCAAGTTCTGAAGGTCTGACTAACTCTGAAAAATGGCTCAAAAAATATGTCCATAGGAAAGATATTGGAGCTTATTCATAATATTTTGTTTATATTGGTTCTTCAACAAAATTTTCAGTGTAATCCAACTGGAACTTGAACCATAAATGTAACATCCCATTATAATCCCCAGTTTGATTAATGCTTATGTAGATATAATATGTGGCTCTAGCCAAACAATGTAATATGCGAGTTGTATTTCAATGTTTTAATAATAAAATGTGATTACAATTTCTAAGGGGACATGGAAAAGAGATGGGGGCTGAATTAATCCCCAAGAGAGGGGAGTGTCTACGGTAATGGCCAAAAGGGGTCCAAGTGGGGTAATTACCCATGTTTATGGATTTAACCAGTTTTCCTAAATCTACTATTGTACATGAACCTTTCAATGTCTAATTGAGTGTTCCCAAAGCCAATCATTGAATACATGTATTAGGGTGGGTACGAGTGGTCACATCTTTCTGATTGAGTGTTTCCAAAGCCAATCATTGAATACATGTAAGAGGGTGGGTGTGAGTGGTCACATCCCTAAGTTATTGGGCACATGGGGTTGAGTACAATCAACTTGGAGAAGTAATGATAGTTCGAGCAGTTTGGTCAGTTAGTCAATTCGGGTAAGAAAAGAGAGAGTGGAGCTGGTGTGGCCATATGATGGAAAAGTTTGGAGAGTAATTGTAGAGAATTGGAGTTGGAGAAATGAAGAGACCGGTTTTCAAGCCGAAAGAGTGAACTCCTGCGTGAGTTTCAATGAAACAACAAGTTTTGTTGTTGTTTTGCTGATAGTTTTCCTAGTAACAATTTTCCTTGAGTTCCTAGTTGAGACATTTCGAGTTGTCTATGCCAGAGAGACCTTGATAAATGAATGGCTCATTCATTGGGTTAGCCTTGATAAACGGATGGTACATCCCTTGGGATAACCTTGATAAATGAATGGTGCATTCCTTGGGTTGGGCAGGTCAAGCGGAAGAGAGTTGGTGGAGAAGTTGGGATAGTTGTAGGAGAATATCAGTTGGGTTGAAATATTTATGAGCTGTGAATGGATTGTGAGAGGCCACCCTCTTTTGTGGATTACTAGCCTCAGTTCAGGGGTGACTGGTTGTTGATATTTGGAACAATCATTCTATGGTTGGGTGGAACGTCCATCCCAAGCAACTGGTTTCACAATTCTTGTTTAAGATAAGTGTTTTATCTTGTACTGAGTTATTTGCATGTGTTATTGTTGTGCATGAACTTTGTGTGAA